>JAAAJZ020244173.1:0-12909 GCA_010015985.2 Actinopyga echinites
AATTTCCAAGTGGTTCCACCTGGATTTGATCGGGGGACCTATAGATTGCAAGGCAGACACTCTAACCACCAAGCCAACTCTCAACCCATCCCACCGATACTTGAAGTATTGGTGAGCTGAAAGAGATGGAGGTTCGATAGGAACCTCTTATGTGTATAATTATATAGGGCCTACAAACAGCCACAGATAACTCTTCTCTAAAAACTGCCCCACATTCCCTTTAAAGACCGCGGGGCAGCAAGTAAACCCGGAAAATCTTGGGAAAAGGACCCCAGCAGGGCACTCATCCCACAGTGAGACAAAACTTTCAATAGGACAAATAGTAAGTAACTTATTATGCGCTAGAAAATTATAAGCACAGAAAATACTCACGATAACCTGACAAAGGTGTCAATTAGAAAAGAACGCTTAAAATAAAATGAATACGCGTCGTTATTACTCAAAAAGAAAGGAAGAACAGTAAGCCTCAGCTGAAATTTGCATTCCGTGTCCCTCAGTCCGTGTCCCTCAGTCTGTGTCCCTCAGTCCACGGTGTTATTGAACTTGACGTTAACGGTAGTTCTTAGGCAGCTATATTTATTTCGAAGAATTAGTCGAGAAGAAATCTGCGTCTTTAGCGCCTCTCATGGCGGTATCGTCATGTATGTTAGTCAGCTTGTTTTACTTGATTCTAGTGAGATTCTCACCTTAAAGGAGATGCATAAATAGATGAAAAGAAGAGTAGTTTAAACAAGTAGGTAGATCTCGACGATCCGTGAAGGGATGGGAAAGCAAACGACACGAATTCGGTAAAATTGCAGTCAACAAAAACCTTCTTTGATAGAAACCACGACCTCGGACGCTGTGCAGAAAATACCAGTCGGAAACAAAAAGTCACAACACCCCACTTCACTGCATCCATCAGTGAATTAAAACATTTTTATTCAACTATAACGCCTTCTCAAGAGTTAAATGTAAATGTCACATCTTTTGAAATTAATTGTTCAGATCTGTTTTTCTGTTTTTCCAGAAATCTGATAATTAGTAACTTTTTCAACATAATTCTTTTGCATTAAATTTGTGGTTCTACAGAACTAATTGCCAATGGTGATTTGTAACAAAGATGAGACTCCTGATAACGCCAGTGCCGTGGTTAGTAACCGGGAAGAGCATTAGCCTAAGATTCAAATAAAAAAGAACTTAAAGGTCCAAGTTCAATAACTCGAATGTTACGCTACATTACCAATTCAACGAGACAGTCAATTTGAACTACATGATTTTAAACAGTCCTAAAAGCGGCGAAAAACTGTCGCAAAAACTGTAAAAAACTTGTCAGAGAGAAAAAATTTAAGATGACAACATCCATTAACTACATTCTTTCGTCAACTTTTCCAAAAATTATTTTGCAAAATGGTCCAATGGTTTTAGCAGAGATCGAGTGAAAAAAAACCATTAGAGTTACTGCACTTGTTAGCTGCGAGTATGAAAACAATTTACTCGTGAAGAAAGTTACTCGTAATATCACGTTATTCATGTCCGTGAACACAGACGGTTTGGGAATCTACGTTCGCAAAAATGTTTGATAGCTTAATTTAATCACGAAATCGTGACCACGTGACCTAAAAAGAAACATGCAAAATCACATTATGTACTCTTCTTTCATCAAGGCCATTGCGTTCTATGAAGGGATAAGCGGCTGATACAACCATCTCCATCATGAGAGGGAAACGCAAGTACGGTATTTGCCTATTCAAATTCATAAACCATAACGGACGATAAACCTAATTCTGTCGCGCGCCCTCAGTAAAGGAAAGTCGCGGTTTCATGAATTAGAGTAAAGAAACTAAGTCCGTCCTTCTCATACATCTTCACAAAAGGAGAAACGTATTTCGTTATACACATTTTGCGTTGATGAAATACAAGTTTGAAACACTTCGCTTAAATTTCTTTAATTTTTAAATATAATTCTTACTGCTCTGACTTAGTTTTAGTAGTAAAATCAATTGTTCTTTTGAAAAATGTTGCGAAATGACTGTTACTTGATACAGGGAAAAAATTTGTTCCCATACTGATACAGTGGGCAAATGAGGATCTCTTACAGTGGGAGAAGAAAAAGTTATATTTTTTTGGTTAATGAAAATAAGAGAGAAAGGAATACACAGTTGCAATGCTCATGGTGGACGCTTGTAATCCAGTCGCTGTGTGTGATGTGTTCACCTTATCGTATTTCGTGTTTTAATTAAAGGTATTCATTGACAGAAGGTTAATTAACCGTATTTGTTGATAAAGCGTTGTCGAAAATGAACGTCATAGGCCTGCTTTACCTTCCATGTTATTAAACTATGTAGTTTTAAAACACCTAGGGAACCAACTACTCATATTTTTCCATAAACTAGAAACTATGAAGAGTAACCCGCATATATAGGACTACGATGGCTGAAAATTAACTTCAAATTGCTAGTTCCCGTTGGTTGTTGACATTGTTTTACTCATTCTCTTCCGATTTCATTGATATTCGTAATGATACTTATTTTTGCAGACGTTGAAAATGCACTTGGTTAATGAAACACTACAAAGTTTAAGCTGTAATTCACAATTGCGTAACCGAGATGTTCTCGCATTTTACAAAACATACAACGACCAATATGCAAGGACGTAGTTTTCAACTTAGCATTTTAAGATACGGTTGGTCTTGGGTGGTGTGCTGTTAAGGTCATGGCATTTTAGCACCTTAAAACTGGAATATCACATCAGAGCATAATCCTGGACACCCCGCGCCAACCGTCCCTAAATAAAATATAGCTTTGCAGTCCAGTCGCCCTAGCCAAAACAAAAACTCAGCAAATTTTAAATCCCAACAAACTTTCACGTAGACAAACCTATGGCTGACAATGATACGTGGCTGTACATTGGTTGCATCACATTACCTTAATGAAGACGAAACCTAAATGAAAAGGTCAGTTTTTATCATATTAAAAAATACAGTTTCATTACTGAATAGTTTCACTGAGTACACCACATCCAAATACCTTATCATTCATTCAGTTATGTTCCAAGTGCTCTATTTCAAATTTTTGCTTACTCAAGACTTTACGAATAATTCGATCAATGCGAGAGACTGGGTTGACAGTTTTTACTTGGATTCTCAACTGAGCAAATCAAATCAAATAAATGTTGATTTTTTTTTGCTATTCATTTTGCGATTTTTGTCGATAGAAATGAAAATTGAAAAAAAACCCCAGTTTTTCGACTTTTCTATTCTTAAATCACACACAGGGGAGAACAGAACAGTGTTCTTAAAACAAAATTCAAATAACATTATTTTTGCTTGGTTTAAATTAGAAAATAGCAAAAATAAATTCTAACATATTTTTAGGTTCAGGTGAGGTAACTTACATGGAAGGTTTTAACGAAAGAATAGAAAAAAAGTAGTATGTGGGTATATTAAGGTTTTAAGACAATAGGTGTTACTGAACATTTTTTTTTTTTGCTGAATGTCACGTGATGTAGAAATTTGAAACCAGGAGTAATGAAATCGTTTTATTAGCCATTAATATCCAAGTAGCATATGTCTGCAGCTATAACCTTGCAAAACAGTTTTGCACTCTGACACAAACATGTTTTCTAAAGCAACTTTCCTTCCCCTAAAAACACAAATTGTCGTTTAGATCAAAGAGGGTGCATCCTGGATTTAATATTAAATATGTTTATTCGCAAAGTCATGAATTCCTTCGCGAGATGTGACGGTTGCAATCTCTGTGTGGTATATATATCAGGTAACCTTACATCTGCTTTCACGTGACATATCCTCGGCTTTACATAAAAGTTAAGAATCAGTCCCATGGAGATATCGCCCATGATCAATTTGAAAGAATGAACACTTTTTCATAAAGAAAAGTGAAACTTTATTTACGTGTTTGTAAAATTGCCTGCACCGTGTAAAAAAAGTTTAATAACTATTCCCAAATTTTTCGACGCTTTGGACAAGTGGTAATCGAACGTATTTGCGAAAAATTCGTATAATTTAATGTCAATTAGGGAACAAAAACGTGAAACTGAAATTTGCAAAAGGTGCATTTCTCTCTTTTTTTGTCATAGTAAAGAAATAGGTAGGGGTCACTTTATATGTGAAAGTTAGTTCTAATAGTCAGTTAAGTTTAAATATCCAAGTAATTTAATCACTGGTGTTACAAAAAGCTACCTTGCATCCTACATTTCCAGATACAAATTTTAGAAGAAAAATGCTTCCTTCAAGATATATGTTTCATGCATAAACACTCGGTTATTCAAAAGAAATATTAATTTTAGTATGTTTTTTACATGAACCATTTGGGAAACAGCAATGTGTGGTTCAGTGCGAGTCACGAGAGTTGTTCTTTTCTTCAAAGCACACTGTGTTGGTTTGAGTGTATTCTTTCTATAAAAACATTCTTCTGATACGATTCCTTCATCATATATTCCGTTAGTCACTAAACCTCATTACATCATTCGATAACTGAAAAGGATTAACAAGTTGTAAAGATGACGCTTTAAATTAGGTGTTTTTTTTTCTGCGTAGGCTGTTTCTGTTAGTGGTATATACTATTATAATTCAGTAGGACCTAGAAGTACTTTAATTCAATTTTGAATCGTAATACTAAATACGATTGATTGTTTTAAAGCAATCCGATCTGGTTCTGCGTTTGGGTATCCCTCAAATGTTTGAGTTATGTATTTGAGTTATCTTAATATTTGGAAGAACACTTCGTCTAAGAATGCCAATGCTATTTAAACTAAAAGATTTTCATAATTTAAGAATATTATGGTAGTGTTCACTAAGCAGTTTTGTATTTAAGTCTTTCATTTATAATGCTTATTGATTCGCATGCTTCAGTTCTAATCATTAAGTTACTGGTTTAGCAAAAAGTCCCGAAAACGTATAAAAGCATTGTTTATAATAGTGTGGGAAAAGAAAAATTCTGTGATACTGAATTTGTCGATAATACACAAAAATCATCGCGAAAATTATGGCCAAGACAAGATTCTTTCAAGAAGTGCATGAAATGATCTTTTACTGGAAGTTGACACTCTTTTACTGAAAGTTGATACTCTTTGAGTTCATCTAACCTCGTGCGTTCTGTTTAACTTGCTTTTCCAACCAAATCAAAGTACTTCAATGTTCATTATAGAAATAAAATAAAATAAGAATACAAGCTAACAAAGAAAAGTCAGAAAATATTTCCTTCGAGATGCGTTTTGCGTCATGTTTACAGTAAAATATTCTATAGCTTAAACAGACGGTTTTCTATGCAGTTAAATCAAAATTTCCATGGAAAAAATTCACATATTTTTCGGAAACTTCACCTCTAGCAAATGAAATGATCATTTTTTTCCAAGAAAAACTCTTAGAAAGCAATGTTTATTTCGTAAATAACTTTCAAAATATCGCTAAGGTAAAAGGTATTTGAGGGTAATTATTATCTGGGGTGTCAGAAATTCGTTTTCATTTGTCAAACTGTTCACTGTAAGGGTCTTCTGTCACTTTTTTCTACGTATGTAGGATATTTGAAATAAAAAGGTATGTATTCAAACGAAATTTTAAATTTTAGAGAATTTTATTCCAAATTTAAGTGCCCACAAGGAAATGCCTGGCTTGGTGAACGGAAATTACTTTTCCCGAGTTTCTTAATTAGATGATAATACATCTTGAAAAGTAAGTCGAGATAAAATATTCATAAAAATCCTGTTTTATGACCTAATTTCGGCTTGTAAAATCAGGTGCTTTTACAAAATTATTTCAGCCCTTATTAAACTTATAAACATGATTAACGAGTCATCTCAAGTGATAATCATTTTCCACTTTGTAGAGCTAATGTTTTCCTGTATACCTTTCCATTTCATTTACTTGAACACACGCACATATGATATTGTTCCACACAGCTAAAGATTGAAAGAAGAATACCGCTTTCGTTTTCAAATCAGGAGTCATGTAGTTTTAGTTAAGTCATATTTTGACTGATGAGAATGTCTAACTATTCTATGTAGAAAAACCGTGTCAACTCTTGATGCACAGATAGACAGCACGACCTTGACTTGCACATGGAGGGGAAAAATAACTGCTAAATATTTTTCCTTGATGAAAGGATAACAGAAAACTACTTTGGGTTATAATTCGTAATGTAAATTAATCAATCAATAAAAATATCCGCAACTGTTTACATATAAATTAATATACATTATTTCGCCAAAGGGAGAAATGTTTTGTTTTTAATGGGCTTCCGAGCAATTTCTCCTAGGTTGTGGCCTACCTTCTAATCCACCTATAGTAGGTGGATCATATTTGTAGTTACAGTCGGATTAAAGTGCCTAACGAGTACAACTCTACAATTGAATTTGTGGCTGACGGATGCTAGTCGCATACTCTGTTGCGGCGTCTTTCCCCTTAGCGAACGACAGGACTAACGATACACATTAGGTCTAGTTTGACTGTGGCATCACACTTACTCGTTTAAATCAACTTTTTTTTGCAAAACACTAATACTGTTTTCGGGTCTGCTCTGTGGTTAAATTCACGAGGTACAATACCATATCTCTTGTGAAACCGAAGTTCTCATTGCTATTGAATTATTCCGCCAGGTAATTCGCAGACCGTGCCTTTGGTTTCCTTCAAATTTATATCTACCACAAATCTCCACTGTGTCCTTCTCAAAGGGAAGCCGAAAAATTAATGTCATATTTTCATCTATATCGACTGATCAAAAGTGAGAGACAATAGCAGTTGAAGAGAAGATCTCAACACCTATTTCACACTTCCATAATTGATTTATTGCACTGGTGGTCGACACAGATGGTCTAACTTTTGTGGTCGAAATTACGAGCAAGTACAACTTTGGGGTCACTTAAACGATGCGTCAGTGACCAGCGGAAATTCGCTGACCTTCGTTTGGACATTTGTATGTTCTTTATAGTCTGGTTATATGTTTTTAATTGGTATTTTAAACACATTGGGGTATCCAGGGAATGTAGTAGTACCCTCTCAAGGATACTCGTACTGTGTTCTTACTATGCCAAAAAGAGACGAAATAAAGTGATAAATTTTTATCACCCAGAAAAAACGTCTTTGCGTCGAAAGAGGCCAATTCTAGAAACAACTCGCTTCTCACATAATTCCCCAGGCGAAAGTTTCGAAATCAGAAGGAAATATGAGTTACGCAATTTATTGAGCTAACATGCTATAACAATTTCTAAAAACAAAAGCTTTGCTGTTCTAATTTGAAACAACAACGTTCCTCAAATGTTCAGCTGTGGAGATAATGACCCCGAAGTTACATCCTTTACCACCCATGCAAAAATTTCCTTCGTCATCCAAGATAGGATTAGTTTTTTAAGCGTCACGCAAAATCTTTCTGTTCTGTCTATTCTTCGTTTTTTTTTTCTAATTTCATACTGCAAGGATCTAACATAACTTATGACAGAGACATTGCTTCATAACTGCGTCCCGTAAATCGTACAACTCTCGGTCTTCAATTTACATAATTTTGTACTATCCATCTTTCAAAAAGTCTTCATTTTTTAACCCAACAAATTCTATTTAGGTTTTAATCTTCATCAATCGCCATTATGGACAGTAAATCAAAGAATATTACTGGAATGAGCCTCCGCAAACCGCTTTGACATAGGTAAAGAAAAATTTAATCTCTTACCGGAAGCTACAGTACCATAATGCCGGCGAGATGAGGATTGGTTTATAAAGGAGTTAGAGAACAGTTTGGGGATTTTTTTAAAGGAAGTAATAGTTATATTGGATAACAAGATAGAAAAGAATACGAATAAGAGGCTATTCTAAGATACTGAAAGCAACTAATCAATTTCTGGCATATTGTGACACCTTCTGAAAGTTTGGAATACGTTTATATTTCCTAAGCCATGGGGTGGTTGAATTTTCTTAGAAAATAAAATAGGGATAAAATTGCCCACTCCAATTGACACCGATTTGACGTTCACTATTTGACCGGCTTACCACAGCACAACAATAAAGATAAAATCGTGGCATCATTCACCTATGTATAACTATGCCATTACAGCCTGTCTGGGGTCGGTGGATTGGTTCATTTCTTGCAATTTTGAAAACACCGCACATCTGAATAGTGTCGTGTATATTTTGTTGCATATAAATGGAAGCATGAGATTCAAAGTGTTGGACTGTATTAGCTCTTTCAACTACGCATAGAATAAGAAACAAACGTGAACATCCATGGCACTAGTGGGTTATAACGCACCGTTCACAATAGGACAGTTCCGCGAAGTCCATTTCGCCACAGTGTTACCATATTGGAACATTATCAAAAAGCTGAACAAGGACAAAAGAGGAAGCCATTTTGATTCCAACGTCTTTTTCAAAACAAAAATATTTTAGCAGGTCTTTCGTCAATAGCCTGCCGTTAGTGCGTTTGTGATAGCAGAAGATCCTCTAAAACTAAAACTGGCAAAAGATATAAAAAGCACTCGTCTCTTAAATAGCTGTGACATATCTTATGATGGAAACCCAAAATGTTCCTGATCCCTTTTAAAAACAATCATGATAAATTTAAACAATTTAGAGTTCACATCCACGTTTTTCATACACGTTAGCAAGCAGTCAGTCCCCTGAAATTGTAGTGATATTTCTAGAAAGATATAAAAATCATAAAAATGATCCCTCCCTTATACATGAGTCGAGAGAATTGTACTCTTATCTAATGTTGTATCATCGTGACTCCATGCTAGAAAGGGCAAGTCTACTTCACTATTCCTCTGGATATGTTTCTTCTTTCATTATCGTAATATCTGCAAATATTTCTGGTAATGACCTTAGCAAATTTTTTCTTAATATGAACGGAGATCATGCGAATAAATATTCAATCATGACTGCGAACATAGACGGTGATCAGCACTAATGCACTAGCATCATGCACGGCATTGCTTTACACCGTTCCCTACCCTCACAAGGTTCTCTGGTTACACTCCTTTAAAGTAGTCCCTCTTTTTTCTCTCAGCTTTGTGGAAAATGGGTAGCGAAGCGAAGACGTTTCTTAAGACATCTCCCCCTCTAAGGGTGAAACGAGGCCACTGAATAAAGTGATTACAAAATCAATAATTCCTTCAATGTGGCATTAATTAATCGAAAACCCGACACATCTAATTTGATAAGAAATTTTGGTAGACATGTATATCTCGAAATGTGTTCATGCTAGTTAGTATTTTCTTGTGATTGATTTAAGCAGTATTACCATAAGACAAAGCTTTTAGAACATTTGATTTTCTAGTTTTTTTTAATTATGCAAGAATTAAGTCATCCAAAACGTTACCAAATGTTCCCGTTTATACTCACAGCAAACTGTAAGAACGGAGATGTTTAAGATATGTACAGTATGAGCATAGCAATTCAAGAAACCTTTTACCTTTTGTGTTTTCAATTTACCTCTGCTAACTTTTAGTCAAGGTGACATGCGCTTTTAAACGCTCATCATGTTTGGTGGTTTTTCTCTCTTTTTTTGAGCGGGTAAATATTCTCGTAGTGGAATTTTTTTCTGTCGAATGTTTACAAATATTTTGATCATAAATTCGTGCTTAAAATGTGGAGCACTATGAACCTGTATGAAATAGATACTCAATACAAGTGAATTGTGACTACAGTTCAACTGCCTTGGGTTTGATAAGGATCCACGTTAATGGGAAAATAAAGTTGAATGATATTTTCCGGGAAAATACGTTACTCCATTTTACTGTTCATGAAACATTCAAAATATTTTTTTAAATTCTGTAACAGCTTTCACATTGTTTGCAAATGATAAAAAAAAAGTTGCAGTCTTTATGTTTATTTCTTACAGGCGTTTGAACCCATTGAAAGCACATCCAAATCCATTGCACGCGTATTTGTTTAATTAACTATTAAGTACCGAATAACAATATAAAAATAATAAACTCAAATTTACCTTTAAATCGTCTCCTATATAACTAGGTTCTGCCCCAATTTTAAGTTGGTGAGTCTTTTCAACTCTGCCCTTTTGGGCACAATTTCAGTCTCAATTAAAAAAATAAATAAATAAAAAATAGCTTTAAGCTGTGTGAAAAGGGATTACACATTAGCTTGTTACCTCTTGTAAGTGTTTCAGCTGTTGCTGCCAAAATCATTAACATTTGTTACAGGCGCCATGCGGTCAATCGGTCGATCACTTCCTTCTATTTTACGACTCATGAATGACGTAACAATATTATTTTATTCATTTTTCCTTCTTAGGAAGTGGGCATGTGTTGGAGTATTTGAAACGAAATGTCATCCTATTATCTTTTAACAGGTTTAACTCAAAAGTTTAAGTAGGGGCTTCTTCTTATTTCATAAATTTTTTCCTAATTCCAGGTCGAGGATTTAAAAAATCATCACTTCTGTAGGTGTGTGATATGCGGACTCTGACGAGAGATGTCCCTTAAAATATCGAGTCAATTAATGAAACAAGTAAACATGGCCTTCCCAAAAGTAGAGAGTCTGGAAGTAACAGTTTACACTCATAACAGGCAACGGTGTCCTTTGCAGTTGATTATTATCTTCATTACCTTATAAGAGGTCATAGGTCTTTTATGGATAGGATTTGCTTAATAGTGCTGGCTTGAATAAATCCCAATGATCAGTTTTTGTACATTAAAAAGGCAATATCTGTTAATCTGTACTAACAGAGAATCGGTCACTTACGGCATTATACAATTTCTGAATAAAAAATAGAAACCAGCCTTACGAAAATAAAAATAAAAGCAACAATATGTAAACACGCACAGGGTGAAGAGGGCATTCCTGCGAGTCAGTTACACAACCGGTGCGAGGTTTCTTATTTACTTTGTAAGCAATAAACTTCCCACTTAAAGGATTTTTATTTTACAAGGGCTGCTTCCTATATTTTTTCTTGAATTGAATTGCTTGCATGTTGCAAAGTTTCATACCTGTAGTGTTCAACGCAGTCAACGGCACACCAAAACAACACAATACATAAACGTCTCAGAGAGAATATTCTCAACGCTGAAAAGAGCTTCTACATTATTACAAGTATTACAAGTATTTTACTGGTTTTTTTTGTTCCAGTGGTTTTTAGTGACGAATACGAAGACGAATTTATTCTATATCCACAAGAATTAGTTAAATAAAGGATAATATCAAGGAAGGGTTAAAGTATTTGGCAATAGTATAAAGTATGGCTTGAAACGATTAGGCCTGGGGATCTAGCATTCTACCAAAATACTTCTCAAGGTAATTGTGGAAACCTGCATATTGGTTGTCTTATTTTTAATTTACTTTTCCAGAGAAAGAAGGAAATATCAGTTCGGTTCAACCCTACGTGGATTGTTTTCGAGACAGGAAAAGCTATACTTACGAAAGACAACAAATTTCATATTAAAATTTTTCAAGCATCTTGACAGTTTACTGTCAAAACGTTGCTCATTCTGGCAAAATTTACTGTCAAATGTTAAATCCTGATGCAAAATTATGTTTTACTTTGTCTGAAGCTTACATATAGAGGAGTTACACAGTTTAAGAATTTTAGATGGGTTATTCTTTTCCGTTTCAGTACAATACAATACAAAACCTACTGTTCCTTTACCCTTCAAAAAATTACTCCTAGTTTTCAAAAACTCCTTCGTACCTTCCAGTACAGTTTGTCATTACAGTTTCTCCAACATCTAAGTAATTTGACATATTTTTTATTTCAAAAGAACTATGAAATAGTCTAAACAAAACATTGGTTGCAAAATGCGCCGTTTAAAATGTTACGTTATTTCATACTATATCCAACCATTAACGTGTAATGTAGTAATGGATATGTGTACACGTAGTACATGACTTCAGTGTGTTTTCATTACTAGCCTAGCTTCCTTTTGCGTTAAATAAGGATTTGGGGGACCTAAAATACTCATGAACAGAAAAATAAAATACTTTTTTGGCTCTCACCTGCCATTCCGAACGGATATCCCGCTGCTGGGTTGGCGTACGAAGGATAGTTTATGTACGAGAGATGGGGTGCGTACTGGCTGGCTGTTTGGCCGGCAGCCGCCGCTGCGTTGTACATTTGTGCAGGAGAGCCGGGGTAGCGCATCTGGTGCCCTGTCGTTGTAAGGCCCATTCTGTGGGCTGCGTCTTGATAAGGGTTGGCGGTCAGTTCCACAGAAGGACAATGTAGAGACCCAGTTTGATTGGGCCGCATAGATTTGGTTTGGTCCACGCAAAATCCTGATGCTGAGGTGGCTTCGTTTCCTGCTGGACTAGTAGCAGGACCTGTAGGTTGTATGAAACGACAATCTGGTCGTGAAAAATGTCCCGTTGGCGATTGTTTATGAAGAAGGGTCCCGTTATCTCCGTTTCCTTGAATCAAACGATCACTATCCGTCGGTACTTGCATGAAGGGACCTCTTAATCCACTGGGAAGACCACCCGAACACGCGGAGGAAATACGGCAAGCGTCATTCCTAAAGCTGGGTAAGTTCCCATCCATGTTGCTAACAATCTCAACTACCGTGTGTGAATAGGCTCTAAACACTATTTATTGCCACTAAACAGGCACGTTATGCGACAGAGCCAAGCTCGACTGCACACGGTTGAGGACGGTCCTGCGGTTCGTAAAAAAAGCCCAGAGCACGAGATAGTTTGGTGAAGTAGTGTTGGCGATACTCCTTGTACCCCTTAAAACTTTTATCACCCGGTTGGAGCTGTCCTTGATTTTAAACTGAGTCCAGCTTAGGCAAGGCATCTATGTCAAATGTGTTCTTGTGTATAATGCCTGGCAACATGCACGTCATTTAATGGTCAATATATGCTTCAATTTATAGCGCCTTCGGTAAATCGGTAAAATTTCAAAGACAACAATGCCGTTGCTCCCGTCCTTCCTTCCAATCTGCCACCACCTTTTGTAGGTATATAAAACTGGT
>JAAAJZ020245275.1:0-12897 GCA_010015985.2 Actinopyga echinites
AGTTCTCGAAATTCCCAGTTCATGACTTTTGAACACAATTTGCTGCACCAATGGAACGCATCTTAACTGGTGTTTACCTTGATCACAATCTCAATGAAATGGGGCATATGTCAACTTTTAAAAGGAAAGTCCAGACCCAAAATTCTTTTTGATATCAGACAGAGACTTTTATTCTAAGCATACTGGTGAATTTTCATTCAATTCCAGTGTTCGGCTCTCAATATATTAGCAACTGAAGTTATCTCATTTTCTACCAGAAGTCAACTTGAAGCAAACAGGTGTGACGTCATGGCTTCACATTTACCGCCAGTGTTTTATATTTCTTTATTTTTCTTCCTATTGCTTTGACCTTAGATTGATTAATGTTGATACCCTGCCCTGAGGCATATAAATTTTAAAACTTTCACTGCTCAGGATGCTTTTATGGTATGAATATATCAGGTTTTTATATAAAATTAGTGGTAAATTTTAAAGAAAAACAAAACACTGGTTGTCAATGTGAAAGCCATGACATCACACTTGCTTGCTTCAAGGTCACTTTTGATAGAGATTGTACCAACTTCAATTGCTAATATCTCAAGAATCACACATGGGAAAAGAATGAAAATCCACAGAATGCTTAGAATATGTGTCTCTTTAACATATCAAACATAAATTTGGGTCTGGACTATTCTTTTAAGTGTTTTTGACATCGGTATTGTAAATGTTGCTTTTATAATTAATCTACCATTTTTCCCAGTCTAAAATAACTTTCGTCCTCTTAGTTTGATTTTAAATACATGGAACCTATGCAGTATTAAGTCGAACACATTTCATAATGGGCCTCTCCCATATCGGTGGGTCTCCTAAGGTCATAAAATAGTTACTTTAAGGCAGGTCTCTATAAATGATCAACATAATGTCAGTAATGGTTTACTGAAGTTTCAATTTAGACTAATGGATGTGGTTAAGAGTTCTATGTTGGCATTCTCAGTTTAAAACATCTCTACAATGCCACCCTTGTTTGGGGTAGGGGAGGAGATCAGAAATATCAGTATTTTGGGGGTTCGCTCTTTTCATGGAAAAGTATTTTTGTATGAGAGAAATTTTCACCCTTCAAATACTGAGATCCACTTCATTTCCATATTAAATGGACTTTGCCTTCATTGTGGAATGCCTCATGTAACTTGTCGATGCATGTTGATGTATAGCAGTCCTTTGTGGACAGGAAGGAATGGATGGGGGTAGGAGGTATTGACTGAAGAAGCTGTGCACAGTGAAAGCCCTGAACTCTAGGAAGAACATAATCATAGAACATTGTTTAATTTGGGTGTTTTCACATAATTTTTGTTTGTAGATTCATCACATCAGGAGGAGACATCAGAGGTTGATGCTGATGATGTTCTGGGTGAGTTGCTAAGCTCAGAAGACATGGAGGAGTTGATAAATGAAACTGAGGGTCTGATGACAAAGGCAGAAGAGGCAGTTCAAGAGATGAGTAGTGGTGAAAACATTCTTGACAAAGGTATGTATGATTGGTTCTGCTGGTTGTATATCATTGCAAAAGAGAGACCCTAGAAAGACCATTATCATAGAAAATTGTTTATTTTGAGTATTTTTGATTGGGTATTGGTGTAACAGCTTCAGATTAAGGTATCAAATCAATTTGTAGTCTGGTGTACAAATAATGCTTTACAAAAACAACTACAGAATTTATAGAACAAACTTTTTGAAGTTCTTGACACTTATTTTATGCAATGTTTGTAGGAAATCTTTTACTTCACATTAAAACTTTATTTGAATGGCTGTTAAAAAGGATTCAATGGTTTTGATTAAGCTGGATTTTTGTGATGTGAGGGGTTATTTCAGTCAGTAAATACTGTGGAAAACTGTTGATTGGAAATCTTTCATCACTGAAATCCCTCCCAGTATCAAAGGCAAACCTCCTGGTTTTTGGTGTTGCTTCAGATGTCACTCCCTTTAACCACTCAACTGTAACACATGTTTTCAAAAAAGCTGAAGACTGTTGTGAAAAGTTTTTCTGCTATATTAAGTCAAGTAATTATGACATTTGTAGTCAACTGATATATTTTTTGACTTCTGTCAAAGTTGAGTCATTGCTTCTCTAAATGACATCTACTACGTACCTGTAGCACACTTTGTAAGTAGGAAACTCAGGCCTATTCTTTTAGTCTCCTACAAGATTAATGTATCTTGATGAACTTTGCCTGAGGATTCTTTTTCTTGTAGGATAAACAAATTTTGCTGCATAGTACTAGCATAGTTACTAGTACTTGTGGTCAAAAGTTAATGTTGTTGTTTTGAACATCAACTTGACTTGGTTCAAGGTTATGGGGACTCCCTCTGAGGGTATCTTGTAGAAATCCCTCGGTGTGCTTTGAATAGTTTATAGCATCCAATCACAGAATGTTTTCATGTTTTAGGTATTCCTGTGTAACCTTAAGAGTTATCTCAAATTTTGAACTGTGCTTCTGCTACTATTGCAAACCACTAGTAGAGAAAGTAGACCAATTCTACCAATTCTGTTTGAATGATCAAACAATTGCTGAATTATGAGAAAGTACAGGTGCACACATTTCTCATTGTACATGCGCTGCCTGAAACATTGATCTACCTGAAATAGTTTGGATTTAATCTATTCCTGGAATTAGCCCTTTAAAGAAAAGAACTTAACAGTCATCAGTGTCAGTGAGGAGTTATTAACTGTCTTGCTCCTTCTTGGTTCATACATGTATATCTCGTAAATAAAGAAACAGTGATGGTTGGTGTAATGTTTTATATCAAAAGAGACATACTAAATCACTCATTATTTGGTGTTCACTTGAGGAAATTCCTTACACATTCCAAGAAGTATTCATTCAGCAACTTGGAAAACTGCCAGGGAGTATAAAAAATTGTTTACTCTGTTTGAAGATCTTTTCTTTTTTTGTCATTACTTATTTTCTGGGTTGTCATCAGCATGGTTTATGCTGATACCATTCAAGCAACAAAAATGAATCATGCTGATGGAGAACATTAAAACGAAAGAGCAGTTTCATAACTTCCGTTTCTCTTGAAAGTTAGTCACCAGTTTTCCAGCAGCAAAGTTGTTGACATTTAATTCTTGCATGGCATAGGTCAATCACTTATTCCTCATTGAGAGATGTTTATGATGGCATTGTGTGGGGTTGAAGTCTTTTATAATTGATGCTGCCACTCAGACATGGGAGCTTGAACATCAATTGATCCTGAGGGTGTGAACAGCAAATACATTCCAGATGTGGGGCATTTTACAAGTTTTTTAATGTACTGAGGAAGGAGCTTTAGAGAGAGATAATCCAAACAGTAGCTGAAACCTGTCTGAATTATCCAAAACTTGTGGACCTCTCTTCTGCTAATTATTCGCCTATTCGGTGATACAGTTTTAATGGAACCATTCCACATGTAGACTTAAATTGGAAAGGAGCTTTGTGAGTTTAAAGTGTTCAGTTCTTAAGAAAGATATTTCATTTACAAGTTTAACTGGTAGGTAACTTATTTGGATTACAGAGGTACATCCAAGCTCTTCAGTATGGGAGTAATTAACCTCAAGTTGATGTGATTCAGTCGGTAGACAAAATTATGAGTAAAGCTGCTTACTTGTGACTACCAGCAACATCTCTGTCCTACTCTTTCATGATAATATATCAGTGCATCAACCTTAAGATCTTTATAACTGAATGTCACCTGTAGTAGCCAGAACTATTAATACATTTCACTTCAGCCAGTAAATGCATTCATTACCCAGTGTATCAGCATAATTATTGAGTGAATAAAGCTCATTGACCTCAAAATATTATTTAGCTAAATGAACCCTCCCCTGCAGTATGTGCAAAGCAATGGACCCTTTTTACCAACATCACAAAGCCCTCTTGTTGGAGGCAGTTGTGACCTTGTGACCAATCAATCAGAATAACGCATTGGTGTTACTAGTGTGCATATGATATATCACGTGTATGCACTACTTCACATTTAAGTCCTTTATACTGCAGAATAAAGAATATGAAAGTTTTTCATGTGTGCCTCCAACATACCCTATAAATGAAAACATGATGTGTCATGAAAGGGGTTTAGTTTTTTTTTTTTTCTTTTTTTTCTTTTTTTGTGGCCATGTTGGAAGCATGATGTGCAATGCAGCCATGTGGATACAGATTTCAGCTTTTGTCACAACTTTGACTTGACTTTTCCAGTTTATACAAGTAGTGGAAAATGTACAACTCTAAATATGGCAACTGTCATGACTGTTGATTAACTAGAACATTTTTCCTGTAATCTTAAGTTATTCATTATTATTTCTTACCCAGTTTGTACAGCGCCACTGCACATCTTAAGGTGAAATTGGCGCTTTATAAATCATGAATGTATATATGTATGTATGTCATAGGCATGGCTGGTGTGACATGGAACTGAACTATAAATGAAAGGAAAGTTTTTACCCAGTGTTCATTAGTTTTGATTGATTTTACTTTTCCTCTGTTAGTCATGTTTATTGATCATGAATGACTCATTAGGGGTTCTTGTATGACTTTTCTTTTGCAGCTACAAACGAAGAAAAGAAAATCAAACCCAGCAGGAAACGAAAACCATCAAAATGTGAAGAGGAATCCACAGTGAAAAGAAAGAAGCACAAAAAGAAAAAGGGAAAGCATGAAAAATCCAGGAAAGATAGAAATGTTGAAAAGAAGAAAAGGAAGAGACCTCTTACAGTGAGTGCTTTGAAAGATAATGTAAGGTCAGATGATGAAGATAAACTTGAAGATGACAAGAATGTTTCATGTAAAACTGAGGTAAAAGAAAACAAGGTGGTGCCGAATGTGGAGAAGAAAATGGGAGGTGAAAATGAGATGGAGGTAGTGAAGGAGGAAGAGGTCCAAGAGAGTGCAGAGGTTGGTGAAAAAGTGATGAAGGAAGGTAACGATGGTGAAAGTTGTGATGAGGCCAGAGGTGCAGGTGATGAGGAAGGTGGCAAGGCGAGAGGAAATAATCTAAAGGAATGTTTACAGGGAAATGAGATGCAGGTTGAGGAGGAGGAGACTGAAAGTATGTTAGTACTCTCTAAAGAGAACATTGGTGCTGATGGAAATGATAATGAAGTACAGGTAGATGCAGACTGTGAAGTTGGAGGGAAGAACTCACATGATGGAGATAAAGGTTCAAAAGATGGGAAAGTGAAGGGGAACAAAGATCGCAAAACAACCAAAGCAGAAAAGGAAGAAAAACGTAAACAGAGGGAACTTAAAAGACAACTTGATTTTGAGGAAAAGGAAAGAAAAAGGAAAGAGAAGGAGATGAAGAAACTCAAAAAAGAGAAAGAAAAGCAAGAGAAAGAAGAAAAAAAGAAGGAAAGAGAGATGAAAAAGCAGCAGGCACTTGAAGAGAAGGAAAGAAAAAAGAAGGCAAGGTTAGAAAAAAATGAAAAGGCTGAAAAGAAGGTAAAGAAAATCAAGAAGTTACCAGAGGCAAATGACACACCAAAAGACTCTTCTGAGAATGTTGTTAAGGGAACAGGAGATGTTAAAGAAGGTTCTGATGCAAAGATGAAGAAATCAAAGTTTTCAGTACCAAAAGGAAAGCCAAGAGCTTTTGTTCCACCAGGCGGGAAACAAAAGACTGCTTCACCTACAGAGCAAGGGGAAGAGGTCACTTCACCATCTCAAACATTGGTGGAAGGAAATGTTGATAAGGATAAGACAAAAGGAACAAGTGATGGCGCTGAACCTCTGAATGTAACATCTGTGTCCACAGGAGAAGGAAGCAAGAGCAAAGAGGTGAACACTGCCAACCAGAAGCCATTTTCCATAAAAAATGAAAAACTTAAGGACAGTGGCATGCCTCAAAAATTGAAAAAGAAGAAATTTAGTGTGAAGAGGAAAGAACTTTCTTCTGACAATGCTACAAAAGCTGAGTGTGGGAAAAAGGGTTTAGAATCAGCACCTAACTCTTCACCTATCACCAGTGCTAAGGATTCTGAGAGTCAAGGCTGCAAAGTCAATGATAGGTTAGATTCTGATAAAGAGAAATTACTTATTAGTAACAAGCACTCTGCAGAAAATGCAGCAAATGACCATACTGTACCAATAGAATGCAGTGTACTTGAAAAGAAATGCAGTGATGGTAGTGAGGAATTATCAAGAGATAAGGAAGAATTTGAAGACAAGAGGAATTGCAAAGTTGAAAATGATTTCAGTTTCAACCAGACAAAGCAAAACCAAGAAGTAAACTCATATGAGGATGAGAATGTGTTGGATCTTGAGTGGTCCGTGGCCCCAGAAATGGCTGGTAAGAAATCCCTGGTAACATCTGTGACTGATGAAGATTCAGACCCCTTTGAAACAGTGGAGGAATAATTTGGTTGGGGAGGGGTGGGGGTAAGTACTTTTCATTCTTAAGGAATTTTAAAAGCAGAAAAACTCAGGCATGGGCTATGGCTATTTAAAATAATAGGATCAGAACGAAGAGACCATTGAATTCAATAAACTGTGATCCTCATATGTTAATGTAGGCATTTTAAGTCTGG
Source organism: Actinopyga echinites (assembly GCA_010015985.2). Lineage (NCBI taxonomy): Eukaryota > Metazoa > Echinodermata > Holothuroidea > Aspidochirotida > Holothuriidae > Actinopyga > Actinopyga echinites. Next base: position 6,536 of record JAAAJZ020245275.1, read on the forward strand.
AACCTGGAATACCCTTCTTTTTTCGGGAGGGGGGGGGAGAGGGAATAGTTCAACTGTCCCAAATTGACATAAAGTCAATACAATATGTAAACCTTCACTTTTGTGGCTTCAGTGCCTTTCTGGCTCTAACATGTTAGGTGAACATAACTCAGATGGTTGAGAGGGCTTTCATTTGACTCTTCTCTTGGCTGGGCTCAGAAGTATGGATAAAAGTTCTTTCCTTTTCTTTGAAAGGAACTCTTACATATTTTCTTCATTCTTTGGAAAGCATCTCCAGTGACTCTGACAGTGAAGTGATGTCATGGAAGAAGAAAGATGAACTCAGGCGTCAGAAACTGGCAGAAGAACAGAAGAGATTGGAAGAGGAAAGAATCAGAGAGATGAGGGAGAGAGAAAAGCAGGAGGAAGAAGAAGAGAAACGAGAGAAAGCAAATAAGAAGAAGAAAAAGAAAGAAAAGGCCCTCATGTCTGATGATGAAAAATCTTCAAAGAAGAGTGAGAAGGGAGATGAGCAAGAAGATGAGGATGAAGGTGAAGACAAATTGTCAAAGGAGAAGAAAGCAAAGGAGGACAAAGAGAAGAGAAAGATGGAGAAGGAGAAGATGAAGCAAGAACTGAAAGAGAAGAAGAAAGAAGAAAAATTGAAGAAAAAACAGGAGGAGAAGAAACGAGAACTTGAAGAACAGAAGAGGAAGCAGGAGGAACAGAGGAGAAAGCAGGAAGAACAGAGGAAAGAGGAGAAGGCGAAAGCAGAGGAAAAGAAGAAATTAGAGGAAAAGAAGAAGAAAGAGGCAGAAGCAAGGAGAAAAGAGGAAGAAAGAAGGAAAGAGGAGAAGAGGAAACAAGCTGCCAAGGAGAAGGTTGGTGTTAAGAATTCTTTATACATGTGTTTGGTCACAAGTAGTAGTTATCTTACTGTCACAGTTCATGCAGAAATGGAAAACTTGTTGATGTCATGAAATATGAAATTTTGATTACTTTCAGACTTGGAAAGTTATGTAACTTTTTAAAGATGAAAAATTCATGGAGCTTACTGTGAAAGGAATTGCACCTTTGTGTCTTAGGAAAGAAAAATTAGCAATGTTTGTTACAATACACTTAAGTATACACATTGTGAAAAAATCCCCAGATGTGGTATAAAACTTCAACAATCTCTACTATATATTTGTTTTGGGGGTTTGGGAGGGCTACATTTTATCCTCATTTAAATGGAAGTCAAGAAATTTTAAGTCTGAGATGTTGTCCCTAATAAGTCACTAAAGTTTCACAAGTTTTTGTGAAGTGAAAAGTTCTACAACATGGCATTTGTGTTTTAATTTAGAAAAGTGTCCATACAGAACCAGAGGTGAGTGATGGTGTTGCAAGGATTCAAGTTGTGTTTTATCCTGTAAATGGATAACTGCATTGTGTTCAAAAGCTCAAAGAAAACTGCACAAAATGAGACATTGGATTTGGATGTTTGACAACAAAATACAGTATTTCAGACTCAAAATGGCAAGTGTAAATTGTGACAAAAGGGTTTATTTATAAAATTCACAATTACGGTTTGAGCACCTGAAAGGAAAATCATTACCAGTTTTAGTAGGTCAGTTGAATTCTCCCATGCTTAGTGCAAATGTATGGTTTATAAATGTGCAAAGAACAGTGGTGATGCACATATTATTATGGCGCAATACCCAGCCGTCATCACATTACCTCCCTGCATAGTGCTATGGTAGTTATAATATTTCTTTTCTTCTGGCTCCAGTCCATTTAGTTGATTGAGTTTCAAATCATGCTTCGTAACATGTGGTCTCTTTGGCCCTGTTCTCCTTCAGCAATGACTATCTTGTCACACGCTCAGTTCCATGACTCATTTTCAGGAGACCAAACACAGACGATCAGTTGCCTGAGTTTTGCTGTACCTTGCAACATGCTTGCAAATCGTTGAACAGGTGTTCACCCATGACAAGGTGACAGAATATTTACATTGCGATGAGTTGTGCATCATCGAGTGACATGATTGAACAGAGCTGAACAGATTCTGGAAGTTTTCACTTAATAAGCCTACAGTATGATGTTGTATTATGTTATTGAAGTTAAGCTGTCTTGCAAGCTGACACCTGATTTAATCCTTAAATTTTCCTTTTTTTCCAGAAAATTATAAGAAATGATTTGGATAGCACATCAGAGTAAGTTACTATCAAAATGTTTTGAATTCTAGAAATAACATGATACTTGAAGTATAATAAGTGATTACTAAAATGAAGATACAATTCTAATTTTATGCAAAGAGTAATTCTGTCATACCCTGAGCTTTTTGGATTTCAAGCTTCTCCAGAAAATTTTGTTTACCATTTAATATTCAGTGTGAGCTTTCCAATTACAGTATCTTTGCCAGATGCCCTTTGTTTTCTACATTGTACTTTTCTAGAAGTTCAAACAAGCTATACTGTACTGTACTTAACTTCACATAATTATAGTGTCGTTGTTTGTAACAGTTCCCAGTGATGATTGTGGTAATGCTGAAGATACTAGATATGTTGGTTCCCTGGTTAATCAGGTTGGACATATTTGAGGTGACAGTGGGAGTGACCCTGAACATGTACAATTGAACTTCAAAAGGAATGAATGATACATACTCTCATTCTTTATTGTATTGTTTTGTATTGCATTGCATTGTATTGTATTTATTGTTTTGTGTTGTATTTCTCGCACCTTTTAGCAGTCAGGAGGCTGATACAGATATGCTGGATGCTATCCCAGGTAATTATAATTTACTATGTGCATGTAATCCCAGGTGATTATAATTTATTATGTGCATGCAATCCCAGGTAATTATAATTTATTATGTGCATGCTATCCCAGGTGATTATAATTTATTATGTGCATGCTATCCCAGGTAATTATAATTTATTATGTGCATGCTATCCCATGTAATTATAATTTATTATGTGCATGCTATCCCAGGTAATTATAATTTATTATGTGCATGCTATCCCAGGTAATTATAATTTATTATGTGCATTCATGCAGTATCTCTTTGCATCATTTTTGAATGTATAGGAACATAGCACTCACAGTTAGTGCTGTCCCTACAGGGACCGCAGAACCAATTTTGAAGTGGAGGGGGGGGCTAATCATCGAAGCGGCCCACTATGTTTAATGAAATAAAAGCAGCGCTCTACCCCGTCCCGGCTCTGCGGTCCCTGTTCTATTCTCAGAATTGAAATCTGTGTTTGTATTTAGAAAAATTAGTGTATTTAGAAAAAAGTTTGGTGCAAAGTTGATTGAATGGCTTTTTCAGTACAAAATTCTACAAAGTACTTTGGAAGTGGGACTAGGTAGGGAGGGGATGGGATTAGGAAGGGAGGAGGTGGGATGAGGAAGGGAGGTGGTAGGACTAGAAAGGGAGGGGGTGGGACTAGAAAGGGAAGGGTTGGGGATGTGTCACTGAATAAACCCTACTGTAACACTTAAGATTTGGATGGACTCAAAACTGACAGTGTAAACAGTTTGAAAAGCAAGCACCTGTGAAGGTTATCACAGAGGGAAGCAAGAATGGTAGCAAAGGTAGAGTTCAGTGCCAGGAATAATGGAGTATTTATTTTCAGTGTTTAATCCAAAATACAGTATTAATTGATTACAGCATAAAGTGACTGGTTTAAGATTACCTGCTTTCATGATATAATCTTGACTGAAATGATGCCTTCATTTAAACAAATGTCTGTATCTTTGCCTCAAAACATTGCACTAATTATGGTATGATACTACTACTTATCCATGTCTTTGACTGCAAAGCAAGGCCAGAGCCTTGTGTTATGCATGTACCAACGTACCAGCAGAGTTAGGTCTCACTGCTGCATCTTGTTTGTAATGATAACATTACGTATAGTTCCAGTAATTAATTAATCGTAGTGATTAATTCTGATAACAGATTAATCCCAGTGATTTAGTAATCCGAGCAATTTCCAGTGCAAGGTCATGAGTACTTTATTGGAAAATTTTGTCTTGACTCCTAGAAATTGGGTGTGTTGTAAAGTTTAAATGTGTACTTTGTAGTGAGAACATGTCTATACTAATGTTCTACAAACTTGTTTGGAGCCAGCATTTAAGTTTGTTCTTCTGCCTGGCCCTAAGTAAGGATGTGCAGTACTCTTTTCATGTCGTGAATATAAAGCACAATTTCTTGAATGCAGCACACATGCTAAAAAATGGAATTACATTGAAGTGTTTAGTACAAATCATGTACAAAATTGTGATCTTGAAGTTAGATACCTTATTTCAGTGTCATACTTACTTAGAGTGTAGTTGATATTTACGTAGGTATGGAGACGGTGGGTTTAATTAGTATCCATCCTTTCCTCTTGTTTGCTTTCAGAGCCAGATCCAGATACCCTACTTGAAGGTCTTCATGTAGAATTAAAGAAGTCATTGAGTGTGGATAATCCAGTGAGTTAAATATTTGATTCCCCTAATCAGTGGTGCCGGACCACATTTAACCTGTGCCTCCTGTGTCGCTGATAACTGCTCAGATTCCTTCTCCTTCCTCGCCACCACAAGACTTGAATTCTTCAAGTGTAGACATGTAGGGGCTCCAAGTTAAATGTTTGAACATCCATTCAGTGTCCAAACCTCCTTTCAATACTTTCCATTGTCAACCTTTTCAAGCTTTCACCTCCTCTTATTCAGTAGTTGTGGATTGGCTAGGGAGAGGTGAGAGGTGAGGGAAACTTTTATATGAATCCTTGTTGAGACTGACTTTCCCTTATTGGTACCTTTTTGGTTGTTATTTAGAATTTCTCAAATTGACACTATTAACAATAGATGTCCTGTTTATTAGTGAAAAAACAATGGAATAAGTGGCATTGAAACAAAAAAGAAATTTCCTGCCATCATAGTGGCCATCTTATTGAGCTATGTTTTATGGCAAATTTTTTAAAAGATATTCTAATTATTAATTAGAGTCTTTATTTTACTAAAGAAAGAGAAAATACAGAACTTTTTTCAGTGTGTCAAAGTTGTCAATATGGAAAAGCTGTGTCCAACAAGGTTTCCATTGTGTGTTTCACTGATGTGATCATTTGAATTAAAATTTGCTTTTAGAGACTTCTGCTGTGTTCAACTTGCTCTGTAAACATGTGAAGATACCTATATTTGTCATCTCAATAGACATATATTGTACTTTGAGAAAGATTTTGAAAAACTGGGGACTTCCCCACAAAAAATGGGATCGGTCAGCCATCCAGGTCTTCATGTTAGGTTACCATAGCAATGCTGTCGGGCACCATAGATGTTATAGGGCTCTTGCACTGGAGAAGTATGTAACTTGTTTGTTTTAGAATGTGTAGTACCAGCCGTACCTCAGTGTAGGTGTAGCTGCTGGTGCCTAACCCTGGAAATGGAACCAGAAGTGTCATTGCACAGACCATTCCCATGTACATACCTCTCAGTAGCTTTTGGTCCATTCATCCTCAACCCTTGTCAATCACTGGAGGTTTCAGTGGATGTAACTTCTTTTGTGACATTTTATTGTGATTGTAGTCACCATTTCTGCATGAGTCTATAGTCCAGATGTTTAAGATTTGCACATTGGAAAGCAAGTACAAACCTCATCACAAATTGTTTTGAAAACCTTCCTTTGATAAGAAAACCTTAATGAAATTGACATAAATGACCTTTTATTAAGTTTTCAAGTTTCTCATTCTTGTCTGATGTTGCATTCATTTTTTTTTTCAGGATCCTTTACGGTGCTGTCGTGTTATGGAGGAAATTGACAAGTTACAGCTGAATCCAGCCCTCCTCAGGAAGCATACTGAATTTGTTCAGACCATGAAGAAGGTACACTTTGTATCTTTTAGACAATGCTTGTTAGTATTTAATGTGAGTGTATGTAACAATGAGTGCAGAATGTGGAGTCAACAGTTAGTGTGTTATTAGCTTTACTGGTTTATATTTTCTGTTACTTGTTTCATAAAGTAAAGTGAAGGCAGAAAGTTGTACTTTTACATACCTTGTTTCCTTCTTACAGGTCAGACGATACAAAAACAGTGAAAAAGTTGCCAAAAAGGCAGTGTACCTGTACAATAAACTTAAGCTAGTGTTTGTCATGCAAAACTCAGGGACAGGGAAGCCAATTAAAAGCACAACATCAGAATCCAACAAGGAGAATGTGAAGAAAGGGCTGGCTGAGAACAAGAAGACTGCTGTAAAAGAAGATACGTCAAAAAAAGGTGAACAACTTTACCTTGAACTTTTGAACTTGGGTGTGCCTACCTGCCTGCCCGTTTCTGTCAGTCTGCCTGCCTGTCTCTGTCTGTCTGTCTGTCTGTCTGTCTGTCTGTCTGTCTGTCTGTCTGTCTGTCTGTCTGTCTGTCTGTCTG
>JAAAJZ020246379.1:0-12896 GCA_010015985.2 Actinopyga echinites
GACCTATTTGCCTGTGTTTATGGTATTTGGTTTTTGTCACGTCCACTAATGCATGCTCGGAAAATGAACGTACCTATCATTTTAATAACTGTTTTAAAAACTGTAAAAGTGTTGTCTAATGTAAATCCACCACCGTAATTGGCCTCTTAATAGGTTTAATGACTTCAAATTAGTGTTTGTGCTTTCCTTTATGAGTATTTGTTAATAAGATTACTGGTACGGCTGGACAAAAGGTTATTTTTGAACCTAAGAATAAAGACAGTCACAATTATCAAGTAGTAGTACTTGTTTAAAGATATTTTATATCCTTTGCATGGACGCTAAGTGGGTCTACTGTAATGCCACTGACTCACTAACTTTACCAAATGTTATCCTCTGCTTCATAGACTGTTTCTATTAATTTAGAAGGTACAAACACTAATTAGAGAATTATTTAAATTATTTCAAAAACACAAGAGCAGAGAACACCATTTCACTCAAAGCGGCAACCTGTGTTTACTTACACGTAAGATTTCACATTTATTTCCCACAAAGAAGCACAGATAACATGTCAATGCAGGAAAGACAAACAACCTGATACGAAATTCACCGATATATTTCAAAAAACTGATTCAACTGTCTCCCAAACCATCAAGAGTTTCAAAATTATATTTCTATTTTGAGACTATCAGGTGAGTTGTGTACTATATTTGCAATTTTTATTAAGTAAGCACACTCTCTGAGGCATTAGAGAATACAGATGTGAAGAAAAAAGGAATGCAGGAAAATTGTTTCAAGCTGTCTATGCACAATCTGGAACCCTCTACTTACGTGAAGGGGAAATTATAGAACTGTAAAGGAAATTTCACACTTGTGCTTTAATGAATGAAATTAGAATCATGCATTGCTTCAGTACATTGCATCTTATTACAATAAAGTGATTATTTACTGTACTCTATATTTAAAAAAGGGGACCAAATCATTCACATCCCTGCCCCTTATGTAAAATCATTCCTCCTTGTTTATAGACCCTAAAAGGTCAATCCTGACTGGTGACCTTCGACAACTCATGACTTATTATGTAGCACAAATGTTTGTTGTTCGGGTAAGAAAAAAAAGTGATGTTACAGTAATCAGCTGATTTTGTAGCAAATAAGGCAAGATGGACTGAAATGCCATGGGAGTGTTTCTTTCGGATTCAGCGATAGAAATATTCAGCTTAGTTTTATTTGGTGAAAAAAGGGTATTTCGCTTCAGCTATTACCTGCAAAGTCAAACGGAAGCTAACCTTATGTCGACACAAAAGAGTGCTTCAATTTCCAAGTCTGTTGAATTTTTTTTTTTGCTGGGAAATTATTTTCTGCGGCTATCAAAGAAAGAGCACTAACATAAAAACTGGAGAAACTTTGGAGTAGTTACGTATGCTGCCTGCAATAATGAAAAGTTAAAAATAGTAAGTAGCCGTTTCAAGTGAAGTGTACTCTTACATGAAAGCAAGGACATTTCATTACCTTTGCTCTGAAATTACGAAATTATTGCACAGTCCTTTCTTGTCTATTTGGTTATATCTTTTACCACTGTTCAGCGTCACAGACACTGATGTGACTAGAATTCACGTTCAGGAAAACCAGTCATGCAGCACATTGTGTTATGTTTTCGGGATCTCCATACGCTTCTTAGAAGCTAACACGAGACTTTATTCCCTAAGAGAGAACCATACTGGATACAACAGCCAGGCAATTTCTAATAGAACTGTCGTATTTTATGTTCTTCATAATCATGAAAGTTTTGAAAGAAATCCTTAAGAAGCTCAATACATAAAGATGACCTGTAGGTGTTGCTCATAACCTTGACGAAACTACAGGAGTAATCCATGCCCTTGGGAAAGAAACACTATATCTGAAGTGTAATATTTCTGAAGCTGTCATCCGTGAAATGCACACGTCATTACCTACGGAACCATTGTCTGATTACGTATTCTACAGGGTTTAAAAAGAAATCATTTTTCATTTTGAGGGACCCTCGCGGACGCAGACGACGTTCAAGTAAGCAGGTGTTTGCACATTTGAAGTTTTAGAGATTGATAGTGTAACGTTAAAATGTTCATTTTTATGAAAATTAACAGGGAGATTTGAGATAGGTAGTTGAATATTGACAAGGCAAATTATGAGAATGCGACTGATAGGATGCTACCATGACAACATAATCAATGACCATACCGTGAATACTTTAATAATACACAAAATTAACAGGGATATATATATATATATATACATATATATACAAATATATATATACATACATATACATATATTTATAATTAATATATATGTGTGTATATATGTATGTATATATATATATATTAATATATATTAATTATTATGTATAATTACAACATTACATAGAAAAGTTTTATTTTATTTCGCCGGCAATTATTTTTTGATTACGCGCTAAATTGTTTAAAGAGGAACTTGTTACTCAAAGTAAATCAGATTTAATTTCGATTATTTTTTTGTCATTATGAAGCATTAAGTTAGTAGTTATTTACTTTTGACTTGACTAAGATTTAATGAAAACCAGATTTTTGTGTGCGCTATGAAATACACAATATCATAGATATACTTTATAAAACTCTGAATGAGATCACCTGTTGATTATATGAGAATCTAATTATTACTAATGAAATTGAATTCCATGATTAACTTTTTGAAAAAAAAAAGAATCTTTCACTGCTGAGACGCAAAAAGTTCGATACATTTGACATTTCAACTGTGGTTCTACTTTCAGCAAGAGCCTTAAACAAAACGGTCATCTTTCAAATCAAATATTAGCTTAATTTGGTGATGATACTCTCGTAACTGCTCAATCGATTGAAAATTCTGCAGCTTTTTTACCTTTCTCAAAAGTATAGCTCCCCTCCATTTTTAAATTTCCCCATTTGATCAAATCTTCAATAAAATCCTGAGCTGTTAGAAACTTCCTCTGATCTGTTATTTAATCAAGCCGTTATCGTACTACGATGGCCGATCATATTTTCATTTTCTTCTCCTCAAAAATCAGCCGTATTTGCTTCTCAAACAAACCTGCATCCTTCCTGTCCAATTCAATTCATTTTAATTTGTCTTTGCGGGGCCTTTCATAAACGCCCTCCTCTGCCAAAAATTGTCACCACACGCGTACGTCATACGTCGAGCATGCGCACACTGGCCGATCCTTTCTGCGGATGTACGAATCAAGGCTCGCCCCTTCGACGTTGAAATATAGTTTGAAATTTAATTAATATACAATGAAAAGCAAAAGATGAAAAAGTATCCAAATTCGTTGGAGGTCTCTTGGATACCCGCATTCAGGTTTCGGGCTGAACGTAAGACAGGTGATTTTTTAGAAACCATTTTGCAAATATTGCAAAACAAGAAAATTTGATGTAACTTTTTTAAGTCTTCCTGAAGTGAAGTTGTTTGCGGACAATTTTTGTGAAAAAGTTGAATCAACGGGGCACAGACAGCTGCTTTTCTGAGCCGAAAATTCAGTTTCATCTTAGTTACGCACCATCGCAACAAGAGAGAGGGAGAGAGAGGGAAAGTTACAAAAACATCAAAGAAACCAAGAAATAATTCTTACAATGGATCTTGACTTGCCGGGCACCATCGTGACAGCGGCCGCAAGTGATCCACCGGTAGACACAGGTATGTTTGATTTTTTTTTGTATCGCTTTCATTTTATTTATCTCCATAATGTGCAATCATTCGAGCTTAAAGGAATACAGTCCAAAATTTTGATGGCAACGATTTTTACCTAATGATTTGATGTTAACATGTCTGATTTATAGGATAATTATAATAAAAAAGTAAAAAGAGAGAAAACTTTATGAAGGTCAGTTGAGTTCTTCAGTTATTTTTCCTTCTCTCATTCTAGATGGGGAAAGTAAATTTGAATTTTGCGATGACTTTTATTATAAAAATCACAATATTAAGTCATTTTTACCTTAAATTGAAACAGTAAACGTTATGAAGGGGAAAGCACGTATTGTGCTGATAGAAAACCATTCTTATTTTCAATAACAATTACATTGTTAAGTTACTTTAAACTGAAGTAGCAAAGTGTTCTGTGATTGATTAGAAAATTTCTTGCTTTGAAAAACATCTTTATTGGTCAAATAATGATAGTTATACCCCTTTGAGGATTTTGCTTTGTATGGGTTGTGATGTTATCGTCGGTAACATTAATATCAACTGTATACAAGTAAGCTTTAGTACCCAAGTTATACAGTAAATTAAATTAAGTGAAAAACACCATTGGGACAAAACTTCATTGTTCGTTTGTCGAAAAATAATTGTTACAATAAAATTGGACCTTTCCATCATACAGTAGTATTTAATGTTATTGGCTTGGGTAGAGAGAGGAGTTATTCTATCCTTCTATCTGAATCTTTTTATTAAAAAATAGAAAATTAAATTGCAAACTTTATGGAATTTATAGAAAATAGTTTTATTCTGATGAAGTTAATCACCATTGTATACAGGGTCTGCATCCTTCAGTTTGGTAGGTGTTATAAATTTAGCAACTGAGTACTGAAGTACTCAAAATACTTTACAGTTAAACTTAATCGCTGTGTCTCACTTGAGTCATACCAAAAAAGCAAAGACATGATTTAACACTATTTTAAGCCTCTTCACACATACTGTATTTCAGGAAACGTATAATTGAATATTTAATTTTTAGATAGATATATTGCTTGAAAGAAAGAAAATGAAAGGAAAGAAAAACAGAGTACAGACTGTGAATCGGATGAGATTAGTTTGATACATTACAAGATGGCACGGCAAAGGTTTCATTGGGGAAAACGTCGTTAAGTACTTTGTCTTGCAATGGCTTGTAAAAACATACTTCACCCTGAAGAAATTAACAAACAGTAACTCGTTTTCATATATAGACATCGGGCCGGGGGAGGGGGGAGCGGCAGCCCCAAGAGCAAATCAAAATGTCGATTCAAGAGCAAAGAATGTAGATTTCAGGTCACAGTATTTTTAGAGCAAAATTAATGTTATTATTGCGAGCCATTAGAGAAAATTTGTAAAGCAAACCTCCCACCCTCCCTGTGAAATTTCTTCCCGTGAGCCTGTGTATGCAGGAGTTCTATTTGCACTTTTTGACCAAAAATGGTAGCTATTTTAAAGCAATTTTTTGAAATTAATGAAAGCAAAGAACATTTAAGGGAGTATTACTGTGTATTTCGATGTAATACCATACGTTTACATATTAACAACTTGAAAGAGAATGGTTTACATGTCGATTGTTAGTTGAGTTGTTTCGTGGAGTTTTCTTAACAATCCATACATGTTGCATAGAAATTTCAGTCGTTCTGAATGGATTATTAACGGTTTTAGTACTCCATAATAAATTTAGAGAAAACCTGGGCATTTTTGAACTCCTCCGGACATTTATAAGACTAAAAACTTCAGTAAGAGAGCACACATATTTAACCCAACAAGAGGATGTATATCATATCTCTATGTTACCTAGCCATATACACTTCAGTAGCCCACCCTTGTCAATTTGCAGTCAAATTTTGCTTCTTCGCTGTTTTCATGAAGATTACAGGATACTCGCATAAGTTTATGCTTCTGTTAAGTATTTTATTGTTCTTTGTTTTTAATTATATCAAAATTTCAACTTCCCCAGTTTTATCAAATGCAAAACAACCAGGAATACTTTTTTTCATTTCCTGTACTCTTAACGTTGCTTAAAAATGTGTTTATCTTAATTTTGTTTATAAAGAAATGATATTTCAATGAAGTACTACTTTGATTGTTCAATTATCTTAGACAAATGTTTAACCACTTAAAAAATGCTGGCCCTGTACTTTTACAATGTGCTCGATAATAATTTTGACTTTTCAAGCGACATTTCATAGTCAATGAAACTTAAGTTCAAGCGTAATTGTTTGAGGAACGAGCCTTTAAGTTGTTATGTGAAGGATAGGCGTGCACACATTTTTCTTCTAACTTTTCTAACCAAGTCATGTAGTTGTGAATTTTATTTTTCATCAGAGAATGGCTAAAATTCGTTTAGATATTGTGCAAAGTCAACCAAAACAGGTATCTGTGTATCAATAATCAATTGTTATCATTTTGTTCAAATGCAATAAAAGGAAAATAAAAAACAGAAATTATGGAGACACAGAATCTGAAAAAAGAAAGAAACGAACAAACTCATAAACTATGAATACATATTGTTCTATGTATGGACCGTCTGATGAATTTATGTAATGAATAAATTTAATTGAGATAAATGATAATTTCGTGGAGATAAATTTTATTGTCTTTGGCTTAAAACATGCATTTTAAACAAAATTTCCAGAATATTTTGGCTAGCAGTACTCCTTATTTCTTAGACTCTTATCTCTCTTGTTCTCTAACACCCTATCTGTCTTTCTCTTCAATTTTGAGGCATAAGTCAACTTTTCTACAGTTTTTGCAGTAAACCACTGTAAAAAAAACCATAATTTAAAGTAAATAAAAAATAATTCTTGACGGTCGGATATAGTCAGTTTTGATGATCATAACTTGACAACTCCAGCATAACCCTACGACATGCGATTTTGTCACAGGATATTTTCGTGTGACAACACTCAGTTAAGGCTCTGTGAGTAACGATGAAACCTTTGTCAGTTTGTACTTTACCCATCGCCCTTCTGGCGATGAATAAGATTGTTGTTACAGATGGGCTTCTCCGCCTTCGTGACTTCTGTCTCTCAAACTTCACAGGATTGATCCATCAAAAGCTGCTTAGTTTGACGAGTTCATCACTGTCTCATTCACGTGTTTGACTTGCCCGATGAGAACAAATATAAATCGATTGCAGCACCTTTTTCAGATCCCTATATAAAATAAAAATTTTCAGATAAATTAGAAATTTTCAATACATGAATGGAAGGAGTGCAACATAGTTAGATACAAACAGATTGGCTAAATAATACTTCTTGACAGAAAATGTAATTTTGTGGCCTTAAAACTGTTAACTTAGGGTATAGTTCAGATTGAAAATGCTGGGCTTATTAAAATTTTGAAAGTGGTTAATTGGCAACACATTTTCGCAACTCATTTAATAGATTTTTTAGATTTTTAAATGCAATTGTGATTTGTGAAACCAATCGCTTTTCTTCAATGGTTTCGCAAGGAATATTACAACAGCAGCAGCGGCAGCAATTAACTATACCTCATTCTAACAGATGTCGTGATATCAAAATGTGTCACAAAGGAAGGGTTTTCGCAAAATTTAAGCAACACTATTGATTAAGTTATCCTCCCCTATAAGTCTTGTCCCTTAATTATTACTTTTTGTATCCTCATTTACTACAGTCGTAGTACTTCCATTGAAGGTATTCTTTTATGAAATATTTAGAGACCTTTTCCTCTTGTAGCCAGTATATAATTAAATACCTGCTCTAATTATGATATCGTTATGTCTTACAATGATGTATACGCATTTGGTACTATTCCCTTAAGCACTTCCGTTTTAATAACAACTCCCTTCTTCTTCTAATGTTTATCTATACTGATATTAAGTTTTGTTATTTACATAATTAATGATATACTGGATGTAGCTGTACCCACAACAGCCCCTCCCCCACACACACACACAAAATATGGCATTAATTCTTTTTATATGACTCCTGTAGATCGACACGTGTTTTTCTTATTTTCTCGTCACCTGGGAACACAAAATGAAACTTTCAAAATACAATTGAAACACCTGAGCGAGAGAAAATCTTTATATCTTCAATCCAAGCTCAAAATGCTGATGTAGCTAATAAATGTGACAGTATTTGCCACAAATCAGTTGTTGCGTCGTCTTTTGGGGCCGAAATATCTAACGCTCGACCTGTCATTAAAGATACTAAGACCGTTTCCTGCGTCAACAGCATGATATGTTTTCGTTTTCTCCCTTTACTAAAATTCACGCGGTACACTAATTGAAATATTTGGCTGGCCTAATCTCGTCGCCTCCTATTGACCGGTTTAATTTTTTGGCGTTTTCACGGCTGTATTCACATATCTGTGTGTATTTTGAAGCTTTCTAGCAGAAAATTGACGAATTAAAAATCGGGTATCACAGTGGTTCGGTGTATGTACTACGATCTAGGAAACTTTGCCTGGAATATTTCATTATTAATTTTTTTGGAGAACAAACGTAGAATAAATAGCTCGAAGTTCCTTTGTGTTGGAGGGACAATGCATTCCTTCCGCACATGTAGGCCAGTTCAACGACGTAAGTTATATTTAGGAATAACTTTTAAAAGTTGGTTTTATCTGTTTCGTAGGTGAAAATAAATGATGAACAGTAGTGTGAACGGAACGAGAAGATCTGTTCTATCGAGTCATGGGGCCTTTCTAGTAATGTGAATGAAACGGGTAGATTTGTGCTAAAGAGTCATGGGGGTTTTCCAGTACCTAAAATTTCAAAAGCATGTATACGCTATACATGAGAAACGATGGGTATGCTGAAATCAGTGATTGAAGTGAATCAGAAACAATTTTTGTCGCTTTTTGTGTGTTGAAGGAATAAAATGAAAAAGAGACATAATTTTTTCTATCATTTTGCACGTTTACTAGAGAGGATTTGTTTCGTATAGCAGAATATCAGAATACATAAAACAAAATGAATGTAACATATGAAATATAACACGCAATAATCCGGTTTTGGCTTTGGTATCATCTTAAACAGCTACCAGACAACGAAATTTATTTGCTATAAGTTTCTTTGTAAGTCTGACAGTGCTAGTTTCGTCTCCATTTTAGAAACGGCTATTTAAGATATATAATGTTGGTGAATATTTAAAATTTGTTGAAAATTTAAGAAAATTATCTAACATAGAAATTCATAGTGGAAGCTGCGTTTATTATTTTAACACTTAAGGAGGAACTGTGTTGGACAGACAAAAGGAACCATATCAGGTTTGATCCTTCAAAGTTTCACTCAAACACTTATTTTGACAAGACAATGAATAGCTGTTCACAACCTCCCTTTTTTCACATACAGCTTCAACATTTTACTACGTAGAGTTGTACAAACCCTACTCCCTACCAATGAATGGCAATTACATAATGGTCACTATGATTAGCAATTACATAGCAGCAGCTATAGCTATAATAAGCATTCCTGAATCAGTGACCAGATTTCTAAATCAGATAAGCAAATGGAAAGAAAAATGCTTTATACGTAAAAGATTGGGATTGATTTTACGTGTGGGTGTTGAATGAATGGAACCAGCAAAAGACTCGGCAGATTTAACACGGATAAGGAATGCAAAGTTAATCAACATTTCAATATGCATTCATAAAAATACATGAGAAACAGATCAGTAAGGTTGGATGCAGAGCTAATTCTTTTCCATCAGTATCAACAAAGTGTCTCTGACTGCCTGCAACAGGGTGTGGGAACAATCCACATTTCATGATTTATCAGAATTCACTCAAGTCTTTTCTGCTGTGGGGTTCGATGCTATTTCAGTTACTCATGAAATTCAAAAATTATGGTATCACTTTTGATAGAGGTGTTATGAAGTAGACAAAAATCACAGTTTGATATACTAGACGCCAACACTGAAAAGAACAAAACTCAAGTATGAAAATAAAGGAAAAGAAAAAGAGAATGCAAGATTAGCTGCATCACGCTTTGATGCCTCCTGGTCATAAAGCTGCCAAAGCAACATTTATGATAAGCCAATAGCTTTGCATGGTGAAACATGCCTCTTGTATTTGATTTATTGTCCCTTTCACATCCCATATCTTAATTAAAGTGAGCAAACCAAAGCAAATCCCAACATCTCTATGAAGGCTGTTGTATAAGGCTATAAAACAAACAGGATCAAACTGCAGTATAAGTGACTGTGAAATTTAAATGATGAACACAGCAGTCATAACACAGAAATCTCAGCAAATCAGTGAAAACAAAGACATCATACCATAGCCATCTGGAAGGTCGACGACCTGGTGTAACGTGGACCTGTTCATATAGTTTCGCAACCTGGAAGACTGCCGTCGACAACCTTGGTTTCCTTCATCAGTTCTCGATCTGTTCGAAGAAGCTGGAGGTGTCCTCCTGTGTTGACCATTCTGACTGTCACCATGATAGGAGTGCCTGTTACCCATTGAAGGTACGTGATTGTCACCCGATGATCCCCCACTGCTGCCACCAGAGTAACCTATGCTACTACCACCAGCATCATTTCTGAACTGAGGTGATATGTACTCTGAAGCTGGCCTATGTGTAAAATGAAAGAAATGTGAGGACTGAGACAAATTTACTGCTACGAAGGGGGCACCAGTTCAAAGGTCACACTTTTAAATCACTTGTCACCTATGATTTGACTGATAATTTGTCAATGATAAATGCATATATATTAACATCCTTGTTTATATCTCAAAGATATAAGTTCTTGACAGTGTGCAGAAGTGGACAAAGAATTGTTACAAGTTAACATTGAAAAAAGATCACACTGCTCATTTGTTAAATTGAGCTAAGTTGTAAAACATTGATGGTCAAAGCATTTCTGCTGGTTTATACCTGCAAAGCTACCCTCATATTTTCCTTACTAAGCAAAGGCCCCCAGCAACTTTCAACTCTGTCATTACTTTACTACCAGCTAAACCAAAAGCTGCCCCCAATATTTCAACAACTCTTAGCAAAGTACAATCAAACACAAACTATCACATCAAAAAATTGAATCAGTTGGTGAAAGGATTCTTGTGTGCCTAATATAAAGATCAGTTTATTGGATATAGGGTAAGGGAGCTAAAGGTTCATCAAGGACCCAACACCAAGTTGATCATGGATGAGATCCAATGAGTTCCCCCCAGCATTTTCACCAAAAGTTCAGATGGAAATGAGGTTGAGGTGTACCAGTGACTGTCAATCCCGAATGTGCCCCAACGACCACCATATAATATCCCCATCTGATGGACAAAAATGTATACCCTTGCCTTAAGCCACTTCCCCAAACTTGGGAAGAGTGGAGAACTCTTATCCACTTCAACAGCAAAACAGAATGCCAAAAGAAGTGAAAGACCTGAATCATACAAACATGAACTCCTACTGAAAATCGCCAATTTAACTCGCAATTTAGAATCCCCAGAAAATTTTCTGGTCGTTCCACACCATTTGATCCAGGGACCTATAGATTGCAAGGTGTACACTTTATCCACCAAGCTATCTCATGTCCCACCTGCATGTATCTCTCTGTGTCCGATACCTGAACTTCTTCTCTTCATCAAAATTTTTTAAGGTTTCAAGGCACAAGGTTGTACCAATAGAACTATTGATGAGCTTTCTTCAACAAAGCTTTCAACCTGCCAGGTCCTGTGGATTTGAGGGTTTAGGTTACAAATTATGTAAACAGAAAGTGGTGTTTCTGCTAAGTTGCTTTATAACAAGATTTCAAAGTTTGACACAATATATGGTCTTGCAGATTTGATGCATAATGTTCACAGGCAAAAAATAAAATGGGTTTCACTTTCTCCCGAAATTTATAAAAGATGAATGACAAAAACACACTTAATATCTACCAAAAGAAAAGTTTTGCCTCAAGCAATGCCAAATACAATTGATATGGCACTGGAAAGCCCCTAAAATTTCCAGAGCTTCCAGGACTGTAAAGACATTGTGCTGCATGCTCACATATATATACTTTGTGCTGCCGTTATACCTATCTAGTAATGAGTCAAATGTTAGGTTGTTGAACATTTTGAATCCAGGGATAATTTCTTGGAGGAAACACTGATAGGAAGTGAGATGATGTAGGCTACATAGATTTAACCAATCAAAAGTATTGGTGGTACAGAGCTTGTAAGGAACCGTCATATGTTCTTGCATTCAGACAGTTCCGCCCAGCAAGTACCTGTTTGCTAAGACAGAGAATGAAAAATGGCAGAAAGATACTGTGACAGCCAAGGCAAATCCCAGTCATGGCTTAACTGTGCTTTCCTTCTGGTTTACTCATACCTATATGAATGTTCTTAGTATGAAAGGTTGAAAAAGAAAGGAAAGAAGAAACTGGTATTACCTCTGTAATCTGACAATTTAAGGTCTTCAAATTCACCGGACGGACTAACTGCTTTAGCACAAAATTCTGGGGCTGGGCTTTGAATACGAGCTTTGCCGCTTCCAGACATCTTTGTTGACTATGTGAATCTTGAAAGTAGTGAGATAATGAATGACCTGACCTGAAACAATGAACAAAATACATAAAGGTCACAAAGAATTAAACATAAATGATGTGGAACATTAGCAGAGTTTCAGTGACATCAAAACCTAGCCAGGAAAACCAATTTGAAAAGTGTGTAACACCTCTGCATGCTGGTCCTGCGAGAGGAACATCAGCCAGTGACCATGCCTTTGAACTACAGTACTCATAAAGTGACCTATCAGCTACTGTCTAGCAATGAATATCCAGCATGATGTTAAATGGTGTTCACACTGCACTCAGTGTTCAACTATTGGTGTGAATTCCAAACCCTGTCAATGTAAAAATCTGCATTTTTGGTTTCCCGGTACAGAAACCTTTCTGAGTTACTCGATGCTGACCTTTGCAAAACATTGTTCAGGTAGTGCATTTTAATGTTGTTACGTACTCCGGTTGATTAACTTACTTTTCATTGAATGGGGTTTAAATGCTTTTTATGGTATGAAAGGTCAGTAATCAAAGCCAAAGCTGTCAAGTGTGAGATGCATTGTTACTGTTGGGTATGGCAGAAACTATGTGCATGTCCACGTTGGACCACTTGCCGCAAGGGAGAAACTCTATACTGGTTATACCGAGTCAAAAGGCAATGCTTTGTTTTATCGCAGTTCTTTCGCATTAGCAACAGGAAGACATGTGGCATTGTATGACCAGGAAGCTGTTACGGAGCTGTTAT
>JAAAJZ020247477.1:0-12890 GCA_010015985.2 Actinopyga echinites
ATGTTAAACTGGCTTACATTTTTACTTCAATACTTCTAGCAGAGTCCTTTGCCAGAAAACTGAGAGAGATGGGTAAGATGAGGAGGGGAGGGGTAGAGGTGGGGCAGAATTAAATGCACACAAATTTTGATTCTTTTTATTGATGATGTGCACCTTAATTTTCTCCAGGGTTGTAAGCTAGAGAATACTTAGTGCAGGTTGACATGCTGATGACAGTGAGCATAGCAAGCTGGCGAGTGCTGCCAGACTTTTCATGCCGGGTGTCCAAGGGCCGTATTTTGCCAATAAAACAGATAACCAATGATAATGGCTTGCAACAGTTGTTGTTACTAGCTTTGTAATAGAAATTGTGCTTGAAACAGAGTGGAGTAGTGGAAGTAAATAGTATTTTTAATGGAGATATGGATCTCATTTCCAGAGAAATTAGAACCGGTTGGTAAGTTGTAATTAACAGTTTGTAACAGTCAGGAAACTTGTAATCTGAAAATTAATCCAATTTTTGTACACATGGCCAATAAACCCTGTCAGTCGATGTGACATCACAAAATGGTTAGTTTACATTTCATTTTTGCAGTCCTCTGAAACAAATCATATATTTACACAAGGCGGCAAATTTTTGACTCTTTCCAACCAGGGATGGAGAAGATTTTAACTAAAACTCACAAAAATCAGACCGTAAGCCTGCCTGAAATTGGTCTAGTTTGACCCGTGCTTAACTCTTTGTCTGTGGAACTGGCCCCGGGTATGTTAGCTCAGATTGTTCTTTGAATCCAGGTTGCATTTGGAACACAATTTTAACGTAGGATTGCTTTGTGTACACTGTTTACAGAGTGTTTTTTCGTATGTCTGTTTTCAGGAGTACAGTGTGAGGAGAATACTGATGAATGTGCCAGTGGACCCTGCAATGGGGCAGCCACTTGTGTGGACTTGGTAAATGGTTACCGCTGCAACTGTCCTATAGGGTATACCGGAGTCAACTGCTCGCTGGAGATAAACGAGTGTGGCAGCTCCCCTTGTCAGAATGGCGCCACCTGTGTCGATGCTGTCGGTGTGTTTTTCTGCAACCGTGTCCAAGGGTTTAGAGGAGAACTTTGTGAGGAGAATATCGATGAGTGTGCCAGTGGACCATGCAGCGACCAGTCCAGTTGCGAGGACCTTGTGAACGGATTCGTCTGTAATTGCTTCCCAGGGTACACAGGAACAATATGCAATCAGGACATTGAGGAGTGTGCCAGCAATCCGTGTCTTAATGGTGCTACCTGTGAAGATCTCACAGACCTGTATGACTGCCGTTGTCCCCGTGGTTTTGAAGGAATTCATTGTGAGACCAACATTGACGAGTGTAGCAGTGCACCATGTGTCAATGGTAGATGTGTGGACGGTATCGACAGCTACGTGTGCGAGTGCGTGCCTGGGTTTGAAGGTGTTAACTGTGAAACAGACACCAATGAGTGTCAGATCAATCCCTGTCAGAACAGAGCGACTTGTACTGACCAGATCAATGGGTTTGTGTGTGCCTGTATTCAGGGTTTCTCTGGGACACTGTGTGACATTGATATCAATGAGTGTAACAGCGACCCCTGCCAGAATGGTGCAATATGCTTGGATATTGTCAATGGGTATGTCTGTCAGTGTCCATCTGGCTATGTAGGACAACAGTGTGAGACTGAAATCAATGAATGTAACAGCTCACCGTGTCAGAATGGAGCGCGATGCATGGATGGGGTGGGATTGTTCTCCTGCGATTGTCTGGAAGGGTTCTCTGGTATTACTTGTAATATTAATATTAACGAGTGTGCCAGCTCTCCTTGTACGAATGGTGGCTCATGCGATGACAGGATCAATGGTTATTCGTGCATCTGTGCACCAGGGTTTGATGGAATCTATTGCGAAGTGGATATTGACGAGTGTGCCAGTAACCCTTGTAGGAATTCTGCTACCTGCACAAATTTGATCAATCTTTATCAGTGCAGTTGCCGACCGGGATTCACCGGGAGAGAGTGTGGTATTGACATCAACGAATGCGGTAGTTCACCGTGCGAAAATGGTGGCACATGTGTCGATCGTGTTAATTCTTTCCAGTGTCAGTGTGTCCAAGGATTTGAAGGAGTGATCTGCCAAAATGAAATCGTAGAGTGTTCCAGCAGTCCGTGTCTGAATGGTGCTACTTGCGTTGATGAGATCAATAGTTATACCTGTCAGTGTGCTGATGGATTCTCTGGAAATTTCTGCGAAATCGACGTCAACGAATGTGTAAGTGAACCATGTGAAAATAATGCCACGTGTGTAGATGCAGTAGATAGATACAGTTGTAACTGTCGGCCAGGATTTGCAGGATTGACATGTGCACAAGACATTAATGAATGCAGCAGTGGCCCTTGTGCCAATGGTGCCTCATGCCGGGACAGGGTGGCATCGTTTGAGTGTGACTGTCTCCCTGGGTATGAGGGTGTGTCATGTGAAAGAGAAGTTCAGGAGTGTGCAAGTGCACCATGTCAAAATGGAGCAACTTGTGTGGAGAGAATAAATTCTTTCTTTTGTATATGCCTTCTGGGATTCGAGGGTGATACCTGTGAGACCAATATTGATGAATGCCAATCTAATCCCTGTACCAATGGTGCAACATGCAGGGATGTTGTCAATGGGTACTCTTGCATCTGTCCATCAGGGTTCCAGGGAGATGAATGCTCTGAAGATGTCATGGAGTGTGGTAGCAATCCTTGCCAAAATGGAGGCTCCTGCCTTGACATGGTTAATGCTTACTTGTGTGTCTGCCCTCTAGGGTACAATGGCTCAAACTGCGAAATTGATATCGACGAATGTGAGAGCAGTCCATGTGAGAACAATGCTCAGTGTTTGGATGCAATCAATAGCTTTTCTTGCAGTTGCTTTCCTGGTTTCGAAGGACCCAGGTGTGAGATTGATATTGACGAGTGTACCAGTGGTCCCTGCCAGAATGGAGCAACATGCATCGACCAGGTCAGCGGGTATCAGTGCCTCTGTTTAGCTGGTTTTCAAGGCCAACATTGTGAGGAGGACATCAATGAGTGTCTCAGCAACCCTTGTACCACAAATGCAGCTAATTGCTCAGATCTGGTTGATGCTTTTGAGTGTGTCTGTAAGGAAGGATTTGAGGGAGTATTGTGTCAAACAGAAACCAATGAATGTGAAAGCACCCCTTGTCAAAATGGTGCAACCTGCGTGGACCTTGAAGCCGGGTTTCAGTGCTTATGCTTAGGAGGGTATACTGGGTTGCTTTGTGAGGTGGAGGTCAATGAATGTAGTAGCAACCCTTGCCAGAATGGTGCATCATGTGATGATGGTGTAGACAGCTTCCTGTGTTCATGTGCTGCGGGGTACTTTGGTGATACCTGTGCCAATGAAGTGGACGAGTGTGCCAGCTTCCCATGTAGGTTTGGTTCCACCTGCATTGATGGTATCAATGGGTTTACTTGTTCTTGTAGCACTGGTTATGAAGGGGTAACGTGTGAAATTGATATCGATGACTGTCAGAATAACCTTTGCCAAAATGGAGCTACTTGTCGGGACTTTGTCAATACCTTTCAGTGTGACTGTGCACTGGGATACCAAGGCCAGTTTTGTGAAGAAGAAATAAATGAATGTTTGAGTTCCCCCTGTGGCAATGGTGGCACTTGCCGAAACCTCGTCAACCGTTTCAGCTGTGAGTGTGTGGCAGGTTTCTCTGGAGACTCTTGTGAGGTGAATGTGGACGAATGCGACAGTAGTCCGTGTGTAAATGGTGGCGCTTGTATAGACAGCACCAACAGTTATATTTGCAACTGTGCCGATGGGTTTACAGGACCAACTTGCTCAGTAGACATTAATGAATGTTTCAGTTCACCATGCTTAAATGAAGGACAATGTGTCGATCAGGTATTTGGATATGTGTGTCTCTGCACCCAGGGATATGAGGGGGTACACTGTGAAACGGAGATACTTGAATGTAGGAGCAATCCGTGTCAAAGTGGAGCCACTTGTCAGGAAGGAATTGCAGGGTATGCCTGTCTGTGTCCCGAGGGTTACACAGGCATTAACTGTGAGACAGACATTGATGAATGCTTGTCATCCCCATGCGCTAATAATGGTACATGCCGAGATGTGGTTGCGGGGTATGGCTGCGAGTGTCTGGCTGGTTACCAAGGTATGAACTGTGAGGAAGACATTAATGAATGTCAAAGCACCCCATGTCAAAATGGAGCCACCTGTTTTGACGACGTTAACTCCTACTTGTGTTTCTGTGTTGAGGGGTATACCTCAACCAATTGTGAAGTTAACATTGATGAATGCAGCAATAACCCCTGTCTCAACAATGGTCAGTGCATTGACCTGGTCAATGAGTTTGTCTGTGAGTGTGTCCCAGGCTTGACAGGTGACCTTTGCGACACGGACCTGGATGAATGCAGCAGTAACCCCTGTCAGAATGGAGCGACCTGTGTAGATAGCTTCAACAGTTACGCCTGCGTGTGCCCAGCAGGTATCAATGGAACTAACTGTGAGATGGATATTCCAGAATGTGCTAGTGACCCTTGCAGTAACAACGCAGAATGTATTGAAATGGTTAACGGCTTCCAGTGTCAGTGTGTCCTTGGCTTTACAGGTATGATGAAACAGTTTTTTCAGCTGAAAATAATCTTGCCATATTGTATTGACATGAAACAGCCAGAAATTTAATCATGATTAAATCTTTAAGTCTCAGAAACAAAGTCCGACAATAGCTTTACTTCCCTCAAAAATTACCCATTATAAGAGTTATGAATGTTGCATCATTTGAAACTTTGACGTTTGGGGCAAATGAATTATTCATGACCTACAAATTATTTAATTGCTTTCTATGAAAAACCTGATTTCATGAAAAGGAAGTTACTCATCTAGCATAATTTGAATGGCTTATCTTTGGTTGCATCTAAATAATTTAAAAGGTATGAATATTTTTTTTTTTTGCTACAAATGCAATATTTCTCATTAGAAACAGAAAAAAATGTTGAAAATGACTGCATATGTTAATGGGAAATATGCAAGGCTAAACAGGAATTCTAAAGACAGTTGACAGCACTAAGTTTCTCCTGCGACCAAGGAGACAAAAAATTAAACATGGTGGATTACATAAATTGTGACCCTTGTTGATGATTTGGGTTGTAGCTACCATGGGTAGTAATATTCTGGACTGATAGTGTGAATGCAGTACTTGTGGTCCAGTTTTTTTATTTTTTATTTTATTTTTATAGCATAATCATTATGTACTTATCCACCACAGAGTGTAGTCAGGATGACAATTTTAGGGGATGTAGAATTAATGTGGAATTTGATTTAATAGTTTTGCAAAATTTTTCCTGATTCCTTGGCAAAATATTTACACTAATGAAGGACAAGTACTTTAAAAGTGTAAAACGGTAATCGTATGTCATAATGTCTGTTTTGATCGCTTTGCTGACTTAACATGGCACCCCTTTTTTGGACTCTTCACTTGTAGCCCAACCCCTAAAACTGGTTTTAGCTACTTCTACCCTGCTGACAAGTTTATGTCTTTGAACTCAACAGGGACAAACTGTGAGGTGGAAATAGATGAGTGCAACAGTGATCCCTGTCATAACAATGCCACCTGTGTGGATTTGATTGGTCGGTATGAATGTGAGTGTCTACCAGGGTTCTATGGGAGCCAGTGTGAAAGCGAAGCCATTGAGTGCGCCAGCTTCCCCTGTCAGAATGGTGCCAGTTGCATGGACCGTATAAATGGCTATACATGCCGCTGCTTACCTGGATTCGAAGGTAAAGTCTTGCATACAGATTCTGTGAAAAAATAAATCAAATGACAGGGTTTCTTCAAGAAATCATAACATAAGGTAGTACAGTATGTGAGAATGTTGCTAAATGGGCCATGGAGTGCTATGCTGCTCCTTTTAAGGCTGGGGCTCTAAGGGAGTATAATCCTACATATCTTTTTGTTGTAACAGTTTCACAGAACCAAATAGCAGCTAGAGCTTGTATAAACTGATTTCAAAGTAGCTGCCAACCAGCTCATTCCCAAGCACAAGAGACAGATTTATTATTTGAGCTGTTGAGAGCTCGACATTACACTACTGTTGTAGATGGATTTCTGTTCAGATTGGCTATGTAACTTCCAAAAACTTGCATGCATGTTATGGGGCAATTATTGCAAGTTTTCTGTGAGATGGTTACCAAAAACAGCAAAGTGACCACTGCACATTGAACATAAAATTGTGAAGGAAAACCCCGGTTTCCAATTTTCCATAGTCATGTTAACTTGTAATTACATGAAAGGAAAGTTGGCAAGATACATGCCGTTGTTAGCAAAAGTGTTTTTTTGACAAACATTCTTTGAAAGTCTGTGAGAGTACATTGTAAAGTATGTCAGCAACTCAATAGTTGTCTACATTTCCTTCAAAATTCCCTGAGTTTGTTAATTGTTTGTATACTAGCAGTGCACAGAGGCATGCTCTAATAAGTAATTATTTGCAGGAGTGATAGCTGTATTGATCTGTTGCCCTTTTGAAAGTTGTGTACTGTTATGCCTTTATAGTATGTGGTTGAACTAACATAATGTATGTACAGGGAATTTGATCAGCCTTTAGTAACTGTTGGCAAGGTTCTGTATTTATTGGATTTATGAAATATGTTGTCAGTATCGCTCAGCATAGTGAAATCTAATGCCAGTTATCCTATGTATCATGATACCAAGTTTACAATACAATTGCAGAGGTGGCTAAACTTTATATCTGTTGTGGCAAGAATAGCATAGAATGTGGTAAACCTCTTGCCCCAGTCATGTTCAGTCTGAATTGCACCTTTTAAATCATTTTCAGTAATTAGCTACCCTACTTTAAGAGCATATTTGAATACTGAAGATATTACACAATTCACAACTTGTGTACTATGGACAGATACATTACTCTGAAACTGCCAGCTTAAGGTAACTGTATGGTAATAGCTGCACCTGATACATTACAGTACCTGTATCATAGTAATGTGATGGCCAGTCATTAGAGCTCATATAAATTACATGAGACGAACTTCCTCCTACAACTGATAAAGTGTTGATGTACATCTGATCAACCTTTGGTACAGTATGCATGTTCATGTTACAGACATTCATGAATAGTGCTTACAAAATGAGAGGGAGTATAATGAAAATTAGACATGGATCAGTGAGACCCTTTCAAGACCGCCAGTACATAAATGTTATAGTGTTGTTGTACAAGCTGATTTACAGTGCTGAGTCAATCCATCTTTTCTAATCCCTTAAAGGGAAAAAGCAGTCACCCCAAACTGAATTAGTATAGCCCTCTATGCTATTTCATGAATGGCTCTTTTCAACCATGTGATATCATGTTGTTAAATTGCTTAATTTTGCAGCATTACACCTTGCTCATGCAGTAATGATGTTCAGAAACATCGTGAAAAATACTTGTAAGAGAAATGAGAGAAGAATTACAAGATTTTGATGATTTTTCAAACTAAAGTTGGGACCACTGCTTACTCCCTTTAAAAGCTTGTGTTTATTAGTGGCTCATGGTATTGATAAACATTGCTTTTTGAACTCCTATCAGAATAGCAAACCCAAAGAAGATGCTTAACTTTCATGTAAAATGACTATGTCTTCCCCCCAAAAAGCACGATATTTTCTTTGCAATTTTTTTTATTTCCAGATATGTCGATTAAATATATTGCACTGTCATGGTGGCCTTTGTGTCATTTTGAACATGACACCTTTGCAAACGAATAGCCTGACAATAAAGAGTCCTTTTTCTTTCCTTTTTCTTCTTCCAAATAGGTACTATAGAAGCCTCATTAGACAGCGAAGATATGACACCATCTCGTCAAGGTCCTCCAGTTAAAAGTACTCCACGCCCTTCTAATCAGTCCTTACCACCTGTCGCCATCTCACCCCTCTCCATCTCTACGAACCAAGAGAGTCTTTCATCTGCGGATCCACACGACGTTAGTGTTGTGGGCCCCCTTCCGGATTTTCACCGTTTCAATGGATACCATCGTAAGGATACCCTGTCCCCACCTGATAGCCACCACTCTGCCAGTAGTGGGTACGGTAGCAGGAACACGTCTGCAGGGACTAGGTCCTCTCAGAGTAGGGACAGTGGACCCTTTAACTCACAGGATATAAATGTTTCTAACATGAGCAACAGAAACTTGCCAGTGTTTAGTCAGTCCATGCCAGACTCGGCTGACGAACAAAGTAAATACGATCCTGAGCTAGAACAGGAATTGATGGAAGCCTTAAAGCGTTACTATGAATCAGACGAGGACTTTGAGCGATCGAGAGAAGAAGAAGAAGAGAAAGAAAGGAAACAAAAGCGTTGTGAGGAATTAAAGAAGGAATTTGAAGAATACAGGAGAGAGCACGTAAATTCTGGTGCAAAATCACCCAGAAAAACTACAGTGGTTTAGGTATTGGTTTCTGATCGTATAGATGAGGTGTCTCTACTGATTTGTGATCAACTTCATCATTGATGGAAGAACTGTAGAAGATACAGAGGTTGTTTAGAAAAAAAATGATCAAATTCCAACAGTGGCAGGCTTGTGGAGGTAACAACAGGGTCATGTAAAGATTGTGTATTGATTGATAGATGACCGATTTCTTTATCAATAATATTAATCATCAGATAGAATGAAAGAGGAAGTTTGAATTTTCAGTCCTGGGAAAAGTAGTTTGACATTTTGTTGATCTTCTGATGCATACCTGGTGTCAAACTGATTTGATTGATGGATGGATTGATCAGTCAATGGATTGATCAGTCAATGGATTGATCAGTCAATGGATTGGTTGAATTGCTGATCATGTTAGTAGATGAATAATTTGTAAGGCGTAATGAAAAATCAAAGAGTGCTCAACAACAGGGTCGAATAAAGATTGTTTATTGATGGATAGATAATTAATGTCTTTAACAATAATGTCAGTAATCAGAAAGATTGAAAAGTTTTTATGGATCTGAGGAAGTTTGGATTTGTAGTCCTGGGAAAATTAGTTTGACATTTTGCTGATCTTCTAATGCATACCTGGTGTCAAATTGTTGAATAGATTGATCAATCAATGGATTGATCAATCAGTGGATTGGTGATGAGGTGCTGGTCATGTAAGTAGATGAATGATTTGTAAGGGACAATGAAAAATCAAAGAGTGCTCAAGTAGATACTGTACGATTGCATTTCTGAAGGAAATGACTGTAAGTCATTGGGGTACCCAGAGGGGAACCAGGGCCCCATGCCCCAATCCAATTCCAAAAAATATAGTTTATTTTTTTTTTTGTAATGGAACAAAAAAATTGCCTTTAACTGTTGCTAAAATGTTGCACCAGAATGCATCTGAGGCAGTGTTCTCCACGAGGGGTGTTAGGGGGCTGCCCTTGGTAAAAATTGCCGCCCCTACAAAAGTGACCGCCCCCAGAAATGTTTGCCTGCCCCCTTCAAAACAATTGTCCCTTTGAAAATATAGCCCATAGTTACTATGGGAAAAGGAAAGAAGCAAGAAATCATATCTAAGTGGCCAGATTTTGCATCATTTAATGCCTCGATTGTCAAAAATTTCTGAAGAGGGTAGTCAGATACCCACCTCTTTCAAAATGCTCCCTCAGCTTATTGTGTCTCGCATGATTGCCGCCCCCCTTTCTGAAAGATCTGTGGAGAACACTGTGAGGGTACTTAAATATTCAGAGACATACACCTAAAGACCTGTGTTTTCATGTCACAAATATTCATGACCTCTGCTGAACATTGGGACAGAAAGTACCAAAAACGATGAGATCAATGGCATGTTTTGTATTTCTCTGAAATGCTCTTACCTAATGAATTTTTGTGAGAACAAAAATGGAGAAAGGGTTACTTTTTATGAAAATTGCTTCAACAGGATAATTAATGAGGATCATGTCAATGGACTGAGCATACACAGGACTGGCTAAATTATTCAGATTTATAATATTGAGACAACTCAGCTATGAAAATGTCTGTGCAATTTTGAAAGTTATGAAAAACTAAGAAAATTTCTTGAAGCTAGCTGCTGCTTCTTTGTTAAATACTAAATAGGCCTTTTGATATGTTAATTTTGTAGTTTTTATACACTTTATGCAAACTCTGGAACAAGCTAAATATTGTTAAATTAAGCTCTTCAAACGAAAGTGTGATCTCATCAGAATAAGTAATCACTCATCAAAGAATGCATTCATGTAGGACTAAGAAAAGTGGTCTATCCATTGAGCTACTACAAATGGAATAAAACCAGCTTAGAACCCTTTGAAGCTATCACTAGTTCTGACACTCCCAATGCAACAAATCCTCTTTGGTGACTATGTATATACAAAGGGCCCTAAACCCTAATTAAGGGACTCCTGGTTGCAACATTGTTTCCTAATATAATAATCTTAGTACTAGGTTAATGGTGTCATCAATTCATGGCTGTAATTTTGAAGTTTAAAACGCTTTTTCTTTAGAATGTGCATTCGCACATTTGCGGTCTATGATATGTGTTTGTATAAATCTCCAATTTCCCATTGAACTAAGTTGTATTATCAGGAAGGATCCTGAAAGGTGTGAAATTTTTCATTTAAAGTTTTCTGGGTGTGCAGAGACTTCAAGTTAATTTTTTTGTAAAACTGATGATCATGTCTTTTGATGAGAATGTCAGATTTTCCTACTATTGGGGGTGTTTTGAAGCTCTTATGGCTGTAATAGACTACACATTTATTTCAAACTTGCATGCTGCTAATTTCCTGACTGGGCATTTTATTCTGGAATGATCATATAAATTAACAAGTAAACTAAGAAAACAGCTGTTTGTTTATCCCCAGCAAAGTTGAGGACTATCATTTGTCAGAACACATGATAGAATTAAGTTCAAAGGGATACCTGAGCAATTCAGACACAGATAAACGGTAGGATCATTGTAAAGAACTCAATGGATTTATATGGGCAGTGAGGATGTGATTAGAAGATAACAGTAGGTTTTGAACAATTACACCAGCTACAAAAACTTTGATTTAACTCCATTTGTAGTAGCTCCATGGTCTATCGAACTACATAGCAGAATTTATGTAAGGGATGATCTGTGTATGGTTTTAGACTTTGTCAGTAGGGAGAGGGTATGTTCTGTGGAAATACTTCATGACATATTCTCCTGTGACAAAGGCTTTTGAGATCACTTTTGTTACATCTCAAGAGAAGTTACAAATTAACTAAGTGCTCCTTCAAAAAACGTACTTAAAATATGCATTTTTCATTATAGCTGGTGACTCTAGAAATGGATTTGCCAATTGGATGGTAGTCTGTACTGGGGTGTGTTCCTGCCAGCTATGCGCCTTTTAGGCCTGCCAAAATATACTAGGAAGGGATGCCACTGGTGGGAAAATGAGGGCGCCACATTTTCATGCTCCAAAACCTGTGGACATCATTGGTTGGGAACTGAATGACTGGTTATTGAGGAAAAGTATGTCATGACAATCAAAAGTGGAATTTCAAAATGATTTTCATATTTATTTTCAACTGAGTTTCACAACAGTCATTGTGAAGAAACTACAAAATTAGGCAAATTTTTGCAAACTAACTAGGTTTTGGATAGAAATTGTTTTGTAGATATATCCTTGTAGAATAAGAGCAGAGGCCTTGAGAGAACAACTCAAAACTTAGAAAATCTATTTTTAGAAATCTCACTAGCTTAGTAAAACTATGTTTCTTTTTCAGATGGAGAATAATTTGTTAAAATCATGTTAATACAATACAGTGTTTTATACAACGACCAGTTATTTATATGTATATAAAACAAAAGTATGTAAATATGGTCGCTGTGTGCTGGAACTTTTACAAGGTAGACAAGTTCAGTGATATTTGGCTGCATTTAGTAGGTTTGAGGTCTCTGTAGAGGTAATCTGTAGGGGCAAAAAGGGACGGGAGTTGTTAGGGTTTTGGAAAAGAACTTGATCAATTCATTATCTTAATACACTTCTCACATGGAACTTCCCACCGAAAGAAAACTTAGTATAGTTCTTGTGGAAAGGTATTTTTTTGTAGATATGGCTGTGCAGACTTTCAAAGGCAACAGCTTTGTTCTGGTTACTGTGTTAACTGCATAGGATGTGTATATTCATTATGCAAAATAATCTCCAAATTGTGTATGGCAAATTGTAATGTACTCTGTGCACATGAAATGGAAATACATCAACCAACCAACAAATCAGACCGATTTCTAAGTGCTGCAAACATTTAGCATTCTTTTATTGTCAAGATGACATCTAGAAGGGAGTATAGGGTTTCATTTTAACATGAGCTGACACAGTTACTAATTCAAAGGATTGTATGAAATGTTGACTCCATTGAACTATGTACACAACAGCCAGCTGTCAATCACTTGTAACTCTTCCTACGGTGGCCGAGATAAGCCATCGTTTCTATCAGTTTTTGCTCTCAGATGAATGCGTCTACTGTTTAATAAGAAGATGTGTTTGCAAGAGTTCATTGGATTTTGATAGAGCTTTCTGAACTGTTTTTACGCTAATTAATTACACAGTGGGTTATATAAGTCATATTGGTGCAGAATATGCATTTTAGGAACACAGGGATCCTGCAAAACTCATTGTTTTTAATGGCTGCCATGCAAAATGTACTTTAAGTTGCATGATAGCCAATTGAGTTGCAACAGTCAGTGCCAAAGATGGCTTTTTGAATCAAAATTTAATGATCAGGAGTAATAAAATGTATTAAAGAGTCATATATTTTCTTCTCTCTGAGGAAGTTTTGGGGATTTATTTAGTCTTTACTTAATTCAGAATACCCTTTTCCTGCTTTCTGGTATTATTTGAACAAATTGATCCATGTAAATGCCCCCATTTGTATTTCTAGAATGATGGAAG
>JAAAJZ020248581.1:0-21785 GCA_010015985.2 Actinopyga echinites
TTAACTAGTGACATTGACAGACGATCATAACCATGACCTTGACCTTCATTCAGAGTGCAAGTAAAAAGCAACACAATATAATTCGCAAGTATGAGAATAGATCAAAGAGAATATAAGTATTGAAGTCTGAAATATTAGAAATGACTAAAATTACTTCTCACATTATGTGGAGCTCGCAGCCTCCCTGTTTTTAAGCGTTGCCTACTACTCAGATGATTTTATTGTGTAGGAGTTGAATCTTTGTAGGTCCATTGTCTGCTGTTAGAGATTATCCACAGGATAATCCCCCATTGTTAATGTCAATTATTCGTGCCTGCTCATTTGCATTTGCTATGTAACTTAATGTAACTTGACGTAAAGAGTTATTTGCTTTACAAATGGTTAGATGTATTTTGAAATTTTAAGGTTAGCATTGAATTGTTCTTCAGCTGTGGATTATTTTAGAACATTTTTACTGTATTGTAAGACTCATTCTTATCTCTATATTGAAGGGGTGCTTATTTTAAAACCTGTTATCAAAGGGATCATTTAACGTGGTACACGTGCACAAGCTAGACAGTGGAACAGTCTAACATTCTCACAGTCACATTCAGTGTCAGATTCGGCACACCGGGCCAAATAGCAGAAGAAGGACAACTTAGCAAGGTAGCTCACACCCAAAGTTACTAGTAGGCCGACGCCATGAAGCTATGTAGTTCGTGTTTAAAGGCACCCCTGAAGGTAAGTTTGCCTATCACTGCTGTTATGCCGACTACTGTACTTTATAACTCCAGCTTATTTTACTATGTGCTGTGTTTTAGTTTTTCAGTTTATCAGACGTCGTCTTTATCTTGTTAATTAACTGTTTGGAATATCTACAGTTGTTTCTCCCGTCTTTGTGTTGCTTCCTTGGAGGTCGTAGGTGGCCAATCAAAATACAACATCATCGGCCAGGGATCCCAACCTGCCGACCTCACGCTACCCAATCTCAACCCCCCTCCCCAAACGTTACAATATCATAGATACACTTTGTCCAAAGGCTTTGATGCCGAGACTATTCAAAACGTTTTGTGTTAGCTGGGTAGATGTTGGCGCAGTGATACGAGGACTAGCTTCAATCATGTAGGCTACTTTCAAACAGAAATAGGCCTATCATAGTTCCTATATTAAAGAGGGCTTACAGTTAAAGTGTACAAATGGCAGAAAAGCCTTGGCAAAGGCTACAACTCACCAAAATGTGTACCTCGTCACCGCAGCTGCTTTCATCTTCATATTGATGATTAGGCCGGTCACTGTAGTGCCATCTGCAAACTTGATCATCCTTGGGTAAGGATGTGTGATAGCACTATCGTAAGTAAACAGAGAGTACAATAGTGGTGATAAAACACATTCATGGGGAGTACCCATGCTCAGAACAATAGCATTGGAGTAGTTGTTACCGATTCTAACAATTTGTTTGCAACAGAGCAGAAAGTCTAGAATCCAGTGACATATAGATGCAGGGAAATTAAGCTGTTCCGAGAGTTTGAGGTGTAACCGAGAAGGAATGATCGTGTTGAAGGCGGAGCTATAATCCACGAAAAGTACACGTGCGTAGGAACATTTTTTCTCCAGGTGGGCCAAGATTTCATGTAGCCATATGGAGATGGCATCTTCGACTGACCTATTCGCTCGATAGGCAAACTGGAATGAGTCGAATCCAGCAGGTATAATGGATTTCAGAAAGGATAAAATGAAACCTTCGAACACTTTCATTGGAACCGGTGTAAGGGCAATCGGTCGGTAGTCGTTTAAGCATGATATTTTGGCTTTTTTCGGGACAGGAATTATGACTGCTTCCTTGAACGATCTAGGTACCTTTCGTTCTTTCAAGGACCAATTAAAATTGATTGTGTACACCCCGGCTAGTTCATTGGCACAGTTCTTCAACAATTTAGGGGTAATGCCGTCAGGACCAGGAGCTTTCCTAACATTCAAGCGCCCGAATTCGCGTTTAACTGATGTGGTTTCGATTACTAGTGGTGCTGTGTTAGTATCATTGTTGTCCTTTGGAAACGATTCACAATTGTTTTGTCTGTCGAATCGTGCGTAAAATTCGTTCAGTTTATTTGCTAAAGAAGGATCGTCGGTGTTCACTGATCTCTTCAGTCCTTTATACTGAGTAATCAATCCGATATTGGCCCACAGTTCCCTCGAATTAGACGACTGAAACTTTGTTTCGATAAGTTCCTTCTGAACCCGCTTTGCGTCCTTGATTGCTCTTCTGAGCTCTGCCTTTCTACAACGATATAGAACTGGGTTAGACGATTTCATCCTGTAAGCTTCATCTTTAGCTCTAATCTTGGCCTTAACCGACTTATTGCACCATGGTTTGTTGTTCGCGTATTGCGTAATAGTCTTAGAGGGGATACAGATGTCCTGACAGAAAATGATGTAGGCGGCCACTGTGTCAGTGAATGATTGCAGGTCGTTATTCTCTTTAAACACGTCCCAGTCCGTGTTTGTGAAGCAATCCCTCAGCTCAACAATTGATTCGCTAGTCCATACTTCGACAGTTCTTTTCACTGGCTTTTGGTGTTTCAGCTTCTGACTGTAGACAGGGATTAACATGACCGTGGCGTGATCGGAGTTTCCTATAGGAGCCCTAGGAATACACTTGTACGCGTTCTCCACTTTACAATAAAGGTGATCCAGGGTATTTTTGCCACGAGTGGGACAAGTCACATATTGCTTGAATTCAGGCATAGTGGTCCCCAGATCAGCTCGATTAAAATCCCCTCCAACAATAGACAGGGTATTACAGTCCAAATTCTCACAATGGGAGATAACCTCGCGAAGGCTTTCCATTGCTGAATCAGTAGCTGCGCGTGGATGAATGTAAACTGCTGTCAATGTTACTGATGAAAATTCCCGTGGGAGATAGAATGGTCTACATTTGATCGTAAGATGTTCCATGTCGGGGGTGGTCCCTTGAGAAATAACCCTCACATCCGTGCACCATTTATTATTTATGAGGAAATACGTTACCAATTTGATTTTTCACCCTGTGTCTTCTCCAAATTAACATGATTTAACAGCAAACGTTATGATTTAATGTATATATGCTTTGTGTTAGGATTCACTTAGTACATTACACAAAATCTTATTACGGATTTTTGGCTTTTGTAAGCAAAAATACAGTCAAACCTTGTGTATCAGTCATGTACACACACACAGGTCTTGCTAGCTGAGCTAGCTACTACCATAGAAGAGTTTGCTCTCAAAGCAGTATGCCATTCTCTTAGCTGTTCCTGCCATTTCTATTTTTTCAGTTGGCCCTAAGAATTATAACTCCCTCCCCTCCCATCCAAGGGTTCTACTTGGACCCTAGTTTGAAGCTCTGAGATGCAGTATTACAGGAGGACAATGACTGCAGTACACAGACTTCTGTATTGATCAGTTTGCTATAAATTTAACAATCTTTAAAATCAAATTTAACTAGTATCTGTCATCAGAATGATTTCTATATACTTATTGCTTGATTGTCTGTATGAAAGAACAAATTTAATAATATAAAACTAAAATTGGTAAAAGTGATACTGCTTCAGAATGCATTAATTTGTCTCAAATATTACCACATAGGCAATCAAATTCAAAAATTTTGGTAACAATTGAATATCTTTTTACAAAAGGGTATACTTTTATGTGTTAGTATCATAGTTATGTTGTCTAAACCAGACTAGAAAAACAGGAACTTAACTTTTTTTGCTCTCTATTTATCTGAATTTCAGCTCTTGTGTCTGAGGATTACGTCTATCAGGTGAGTTTTGAGGGTAAAGCTGACATTATTTTCTGGTCATTTGGGGACGGAGATGAGATGAAGACAAGTAAGTGTGAACTGGAGGTAACAAAGAGATGGTGGCGTATAGGAGACTTCAACCTCACCGTGACTGTTAGCAACAAAGCTTCGCCCGTAACATTCACTGTGAGTCTAAAATTCTATTGGATTTTTGTCTTGCAATGTGGAAAAGGATTATTGACAAGACAATGGCCACGTTCTGAGAATGCTCAAATTTGATTGATAGAGTAGAGTTTCTGGAATAGTGAGAATAAAAATATTGCAGTGAGCTAAAGATAGTTTGTTTTCATGCAACACGTATGGTGTGAGGTCACACCTGACAGTGTTGATTTAAAGCAAGCTGTACCGTAGATCACTGTAGTACTTGTGGAAGCATTTAATTTTATAACATTGTTGTGCTCTATTAACAATGTCTATGACTGTTGAAATTATCCTGTGCTTGTTCATTTGTCATTGTGTCCTCACCAATTTGTTCAGATGTTTCTTAGAATGTAGACGTGGGCAACTCCGATATATTTGGAGTCAGGTGCTCACGGCCTGAATAGTCGCTCTTACTTGGTATTGGTTTCAGTGACATCATAACTGCCACCTGCACATATATATTGTGCATTATGTGTTTATGAATGACATACTGTACTAGTGTACTTGATGGGCAATTTTACTGACATTGAAAAGAGGCTGTGGTTTGCAATGCATAGTTAGAGAATTACATCGGAGAATTGAATGGAAATTTGATAAATTTTGATGTAGCACTAGTAACAACTGACAACTTGAAAAAAAGGAAAGAAAAAGCAAAGTAAAAGAGACAGGTTGTTTCTCAACATTATCATTCATTTTAAACTCGAAAAAAAAACATTCATTTAAATTTTTAAGCCTTCAAAAACAATCTTCATGAATGTTTTTTTTTATATATTAAAAATTCCACAGGAGTCTCAACTCCCCAAGGAAGGTGGAGCCGTTACTCAACTGGCGACCAAGAGTCGCAATTCTGAATTAGAGTCGGGTAACCTACCCAAGTCTATTGGAATGCCCCAGAAGGAATAATAAACATTACATGTGGTGTCTCTGTCATTTTGCTCGGCACATAGTTGAGATTCATGTACTTCCCCAATTGGCCAAAATACTCCAGTGTGTTGTTTAATTAGGAGTAGTGATTTGAGACATGTATAATAGTGACTGTAATTTTATTTGTTTTAAAGAGTACACAATGCTCTAAGACCAGTGATGGACATGATATGTAGAGCTCAAAGAAATAGCCATGTTCTTGTACTCTCAGCTGTTCCCATTTAGAACATGGAAAAGCTTAACTCTGACAAATTGTTTTGTGTGACACACACAGCTAGTGGTGTATTTGAACAAGTGAACATCGACAAGAAGTCTACGATTAGTAAAATTATTTCCACTCCTGCCTCGTGTATGAAAAATTAAATACATTTTTACCAACAATTAAAGTAGGGTGATCGTTCTCACCATGCATAATATGCTCAATTTCCCTTTAAAACATAATTAATTTCTCACTGCTTGTTGTCTTCAATCAATATGTATCCATGGTAAATTTCAATTTTCTAAAATATTTCAATAAATCAATTTTTTAGCTCTTTTTTTTAATTAAATTTATTTTGGTTATCTATAACAAAGCCTTCGTTCGTAAACAGCTGGCCACATAATCAATATTCATGACCTATTTATTAGGCGGCCATTCAATTTAATGACATATATAGCTTAATTAATCAGTATTTGTTCTACATGATGTTTGTGTCTTTCTTTTTATTTCAGTTGCCTGTCAGGGTGGGAATGTTGCCACATGTCCATTTTTTTGAGTGGGACACAGTTGTTGCAAGGGGAGAAGTGGCTGCTATGCCATTCCGAAATGGATACTGTAAGTAGTAGAATAAATGCTTTGAATGATGTTTGCAGTGCAAATGATGAATGGCAGAGTGACTTTATGACATACGGTTTGGAAAGTATTGGCTGCAGCAATGAAAGGGGGCACAGAAGGATATGAGGGGCAGCCAACTGAGGCTGCTGACACAACAGGAAATCAAGGGGGAGGGAATTGAAGGTTCCATTTTTGTATGTTTAATGCCTAAGGCTGAGGGAGGCTGCTATGGAAAAAGTTGCCCAGACTGTTGTTCAAGATACCCTAGACCTTATTTGCATTACATCACAGGGCCATAGAAACTAGAATGTTCCCTCAGCCAGAGGACAGCTTTTCCATACATTTTGTATGTGATCAGCCTTCTCTTAGACCTCTTGTGTAATGGTTAAATGTGTAAAAAGTTTAAGTTGCATTGTGTTGTAGGTTGATTTATCATGGTGATGTACCCCTTTCTCCCTGTCTAAGCAGACCAGTAACAGTCCTACTAATGAATGCCCATGGTTGCTCCTGGAAAGAGTGATTGCTGGAGCGGTATCATAAAATGCCTGTGCTACATGAATAATTGCCCATGCCGAGAATGAATGCCTCTGCTATGAACAAATGATCGTCTGTGGTGTGACTGAATGCCAGCATTGCAGCCTATGAGTGCTTGATTGTTAAAGAAGGAACTTAATTTCTATTGAAGTGAATTAAGTCTACAATTTTTGTCTGCTGGAGAAAAGGCATTTCCCTTTGAGGGGTGTGGAGGCTGGGCCATTTTGCTGACAAATTAGACATGTGTGCATTGTACTAACTTCAAGTGAATCCTAGACCCTATTTCTTAACGTAAGTTAATGGGGGAAAAATTGGCATCTTTAAAAATTTAATTATCCCTATTTTTCACAAGGGTCAGGGTGCTCAGTTGACAACATGTTTGCCTACAAATTGCATTTCCCCAAGTTTTCCCCTACCGTCTTGCAGAACAATCATAGTGATCACAAATTATCAAGATCCGTTCTTATTTTGGGCAAGGTTGAGGATTTAGTGTATTAACTCGATCAAGGTTGTATG
The DNA here is from genome assembly GCA_010015985.2 of Actinopyga echinites. Taxonomy (NCBI): domain Eukaryota; kingdom Metazoa; phylum Echinodermata; class Holothuroidea; order Aspidochirotida; family Holothuriidae; genus Actinopyga; species Actinopyga echinites. Next base: position 6,747 of record JAAAJZ020248581.1, read on the forward strand.
CAGGAATTTTTTGACATGAGAGCAAGAACTTCCATGATGTATTGTTTGGGCTCGCTTATTCTGAGAAGGCCCAACCTTTAATCAGGCATTCCGTAACACCACCACACCGCAGACAATCGTTCACACATCATTGGTATTTACATTCTCCTTGCAGACAATCATTTATTCACAACGGTCAATGGGTTATAGAGAGAGCATGGGCATTCAATCTCACCACGGGCAATCACAGGCATTCATTAGCAGGTCCTGGCCAGCAACCATTGCTTTAACGGCCACTTGATGTTTCATTTAACCCACAACTGTTCAGTGCACTAAATTAGGTGAAATTTTGTAGCATTTCCTCCGAGGGGTAGAACAAAGGTTGTCAAGTAGATGATGACCGTAGTGCATCAATGTATATCTTGGAAATAAACTCCACTATTCTTTGGTATTACCAAGTTTTTTATCCAGATATACACCAATACAGGGCCAATAAATCAGGATTAAAGATTCTGCTAAGCCACTTTGATGTGATTTTTACACAATGGCTTGCAGATTTGAGGCATTGATGTTCAAAAGAGTTTCATTTTCTCCTGAAATAGATTCAGTTCACACACAAAAGAAAAAAAAATATCATCCAAGAGATCTTAAGTTTTGCCTCAAGTAAAGCCAAATTCAACTCATATAGCACCATAAAGCACCTAAAATTCTCGAGTTTCCAGGGCTCTAATCAGGTCCTGAGACCCGACTACAAGGGCTTTATGCTTCACACTTGCAGATGTAGACGATAGGTGTGTGCAGCGCATCCAATAGCCCAATAACAAGTTGCATGTTCAGATTTGGGGTACTGTTTTGACTCAGTAGTTAATTTAGATAAAAGACTGATCAAAACAATTATTTTGGCTTCAAGCCAGGAGTGTTTCTTTCATATATGCATGCCTTACTCCAGTCCCTTAGCTCTATTTGTAGTCTTTTACTTGAAGCCTTCCATGAAGAATTGATTTGCAGAAGTGGGAAAGGTGGTTGGCTGGTTTTTCTTGTTTTTAATGTTATTTTCATTCCAATTTGTTATCTTGTCTTGCAGTTTCTAAGGAAGGGAAATTCATAGAAAGTTATGATGCAGAGTTTATGACCTGTTATGTGTCAACAAGTGTTTACGGATCAACAATCCTTGACATGAAATCAGTTGATGATGATGATGTCTGGATTCCAACAACTAATTTGTGGGGGCAGTACATCAAGTATTTCTTTGATGACTCAGTGTACTTGTCTGCTGTTTTGACTAAGGTAATCCCTAACAAGTATCCATAATTTTTCTTTGTTCAAAATATTTTATGTATTTTTTTACAACTTTTGTGTTTCATTAGTAAACAAGGTATATGAAGGTGCAATTTTCATTACCTTTAATAACTGTTTACCTTGCATAGCAGATTTTCCTTAGGAAGCCTGTAAAATATTAACATGATATTTACTAATTCTGTTATATTATTAACTACTTTGTAGCCCTTCAGCATGACAGATTGAATGTTAAAACCCTACTTTATAGGTGACACTTGTCAATTCTGCACTATTGAACTTTGCAACCTTGCATGATAGCTTCCACCTGTATTAGACCTCACAAGGAAGATTCAGAATTTGCAAAACCTAAGTAATTCATAAAAATAACAAGTCAGTGTGCAATGATGATGTTGGAATTGGGTCCTTATTTTTAAATGAGGCTCCTGTACAGTTTGTGGTCATGATGCACTTGTGTAGCATGATTTAGCATCGAGTGTTTTACGGAAAGACATTTCCTGCAGAGTTGGTAAAAGTTTAAGAGAAAGTTTATCTCAGATTTCTTCATGCATATGTGTTCTTAATTCTCTGTATAACAAAATGGAAGCTTCCTTTTCATTCCAAATTGGCCTAAGAAGTTCTTCAAAACTGTATAACATTTACTTGTATGACTAATTTACATATCAAACCATGTAGGTTACGTTACAAGAGACTTCATGTTAGCATTGCTTTCTGATACTTACCATGAAATATTTGACCTTGTAATAACTTTGTTCTGCTCAAGTTTCAGTGGATAATATAAATGATAATGCTGTATGATGAGGTTGTGATGTTGACACAGTGTTGTGATAGCAACTCTGTTCATCCCCTTGTATATAAAGTTACGGGGAATTTCCCTTTTTAACCTATGTCCGTTCCTGCAGTCTCGTTGCTAATGCAAACTCACAATATTACTTCAGCCAAGGTTAGCACCAGCTGTAAAATGCAGGGGGTTTCTCCTAATGACCTTAATATCTGCAGTAATTCCCCATAGCGTACTTTTTGTTGTATGAGAAATGGAATTTACAATGGCCATTCCTGTTGCCTGCAACCTGGATACTAATACAAGATCTCATTTTGGAAGTACTTATAGAAACTACATTAAAAGGAGGGTTGTGGTATGCCAGGAAGAAGGATTCTGATGGCTGTCAGTGAATGATACTCATACAGATAAAAAAAGACAAAGACCTGAAATGAAACAAAAAATAAACAGGAAGCTACATTTAAACAGGAGTTATGGAAAAGACTTTCCTTCAACTTAATTTGCATTTCTTGCACCAAACTCAATTACGCAGTGGAACACTTCAGAATGTGATCAAGTATTGACTAACCTGAAGTAAAACCTTGCAGGATATCTTGATGCATGCTTTTGATGGGAGACTAGAGAAATGATTTTATGTGATTGTATGCAAACTTGCAAGACCTGTCCTAAGTGTGCCTTGTTTGATTTCCTTTTTTAATTATTAACCTCCGTGTTTTTGAAAGCAACACTTGAAATGTTTGATGTCATTCTTTGGTCTTCCTCAGGGGCATATTGATATTGATGAATGGGTGGAGGAATTCCACTTGTTTTACCATGTCAAGGGTGGTGATTGGTATCCGCTGTTACAACTGGATGGATCCGATGTAAGTAGACTTTTGGCATTCCTTCTCAAAGTTTCAGTTCTCTAACACACAATTTTCATAATATCAGTGGAAGACAATGAATTTGGCTCCTCATTAATCAGATAGAGAGAGGTTGATTGAAGTACTGGTTTGTAGGATGAGTACATTGTTGTGAGTACAAGTCTAATGTAAAACCTACTGCACTCAAGAGAAATTTGCTCAGCAAAATGCTTTGCTAATGCTTAGCTAATTTCTCACGTGTGCAGGTGAGTTAACATAGGCGGGTGCAGCCATTTTGAGATGACGTGATCATCATCAGATGCCTGTGCAATAGTTTAATTAAAGACGTCAGCCAAATGCTAAGGTCAGGCACACATGTTGAGAAAAGTGGCACTCATGAAAAATCAACCATGAAAAAAATCAACCATGTTTGATATCTGAGTCATCTGCCATATGAGGTGAATATCTCACCAAAACTCACCTTGCATACGTGAGAAATTAGCTGATCAAAGTGACACGCAAGGCATTTTGCTGAGCTAATTTCTCTTGTGTGTTGCAGGCTTAAGGGATTGGTGGACTACAGGCTGGGAAACACTGCTCTTAATCATGAGTGTGAGTTCACACTCAAATGAATCTTATTAAAGCCATCTTAAAGAAGGTACATTATTAAGTGGTAACTCACAATGACTTGGTACATACATCTACTAGGGCTCACGAGATTTAAGTTTTTGCCCCCCCCCACACCTTCTAATGTAAAGGTTAAGTCTAATACAGTCACCACAATTTTTAGCAGCATACTATGACTAAGTTAAGTCAAAAATGGTTGTGTGGCATACTTTGTGTTGGAAGTAGCTTTATTTATGAAGGACAACTCTGGGATATAGATGTGATATGAGGAATTTGTGTTGTAGAAGATCATGGAAACTACTTGAATATGGAAATAAGAGAAGATATGGTAGGGAAGGTTGCAAGGTATACTGGTTGTAAACAGAAAACATTTGTAACCAGATTCAATTTGATGTGATTAGTTCACAAGGAGACATCAAGAAAGTCACAGAAAATTTGAAAAATAGGAAAAAAGAACTTGTGCAAAAATCAAAGAGGAAGTGAAATCAGCAAAACTGAAAAAATTGTGTCACATTGTTAGGATTGAAAACAGTGTTGAAATGAGACAGATATGTATGAGACAGATATACACATATGACAGCATTTATTGTAGGGTTTTGCAATGTTCATTTTTGTGTAGTTTTTATCCAGGTTAGACTGTAGCCATAGTAAAGTGCTCACAAGCTATAGCAGACGTGAAGTAAGTTGCATCAATTTTTGCGGATGTTACCTACATGACAGAAAATGGTTATACTGAACAACAGTTATCAGGGGCCCTGTTGTTCTTGTCTTTTTTTTACAATATGGTAAAAGATTGTTGATGTTTGTTTCAAAGTGGGCTAGGTTGGTGTGATTACCTTTAATAAACCATAAACATAGCTAGTATGTAGAAACTGAGGATAAATATCGTGCAATGCCTTCCTGCTTTTAATACTCTCTATTAATCTTAATTACATCTGTCAGGTTGTTTTTCTTTTTTTTTAAACGTAAAAAATATTCTGGGGCTGTACAACTTCCTTTAGACAATTTTACCCTAGACAACCCCTTCCCACCCTTGGACAACTTCCCCCTCAACAATTTCCACCAGGACACAGGAAAATTCCCAACTCGGACAATTCCCACCACAGAAAACTCTCTCCAGATGAATCTCCATTAGGTTTGAGTCATGTCTAAGGTGGATGGAAATGGTCTGTGCTGGAAATTGCCCTTGCAGGAATTGCAGCTCTCCCTCCAGGTGTTAAATGGGCACCTGGGAGGTAACTTGTTATTGTGTGCCGTGTACAACAGCTGCACTGGAAAAGCAGGTGTGGTCATCTCTAGGACAAGTTTATCATTGACCTAAGGGGTGACATTTGTAAAGTGCTTTGAGACCTATGCCCATGGCTGGTGGTGGGCTGGTGATATGATGCTATATAAAAGCTAGATTGCATTATTAGTTTTAATTATCCAGAGGGATTTGTCTTAATAGGGGACTTGACCAGGAGAAATTGTCTGGGAAGCAGTAGTTGTCCATGAACTGACAAATAATGTTCACCTGCAGGCTACAATAAATGTAACTGGTTACATGTGGTTTGTTGCTGTCTTGTATAACCCAAGGGTGTGTTTTCTCCCCTTGCTTGTTGCTGAAAAGGTTAAGTGTATCTTTAATGATGTGACCTTCTGTTGCTATAGGCTTTTACTCGAGATAATGCATACTGATATTAATGCCCCAAACACCCAACTTTCATTTGAAGTGAATCAAGTACATTCTGTTTGCAAAAGAAATTCATTTACCTACTAGGTTCTCCTATATTGGGGAGAACGTCAAATCTAACGTTTTAGTTACACATGTCTTTCTCCTTTTAAAGATCTTCTATGGAAATTTCGATCACAACACGGTGGTCAAGAATACTTTTGCTACAGTTTATGCTGATGGGATAAGACTCGAGCCAATCACATGGCACAAAAACATTGCAATGCGGTGGGAAGTGGTCGGAGAATACCGTAAGTCCATTCTTCAAAAATTATGCATCTAATTCTGACTTACTTTCGTTGCCGTCTGCTGAATATTGTTAACAAAATATAACGGTTGTAATTTAGGAGTAAATCCATTTGCTTGTAATTTCTGCATTTGACTGATTCTTTAAACAGAATGCATCTGCTGCACATTCTTGCCTGTATTAATGTTAATTTTCACATGGGTTAAAAAAAATTATAACGTAAATATTTACCAATTACCATTTCTATATTTAAGTGTTACTCAATCAGAATACTTCTGCTTAATATTTTGACTTACAAATGTCATTTCACACATGGCTCTCAAATCAACAATTTTGAAAGTCTTTAAATTCCTCTGTCCATTCATCTTTGGCATTCTGTGTACACTCAGCTGAACCAACATACTGTACCCTGACCGATATGCTCCTTTGTGGAGTGTAAATGGTGAACAATTGGGTGTTAAGGCATCAGACTTGTGATCCAAGGATTGCTAGTTCAAATCTCACCTTGTCCATTTATACATTGGTCCATGGACAAGATACTTATCCCAATGACCTTTCTCTGTCCAGGAGTTTAAGAGAAAATTGTGAGTTTACTTGCCATTACAGTAGGTGTGGTACATAACTGCAGCTGTGCAGAGGGGTTGTCCCTGTGACAGTTTTTTTTTGACCAGGGGTAGTTTGTAAAACACTTTGATACCTAGTTCAAAGAGTTCTGTATAAAAGTGGATATATTTTTTCTCTCTGTAGAGTCTGGTATTATCGAAGAGCTCTTTATTGGTGGTGATAGTGCCGGACTTTTTGTATCTGATGATGACTCAGAGGACTTTCTTGAAGAATACCCAATATGGGAAGCCACCCTTCGTAACATCTCTTTCTCAAAGAATGGTAGGCATAAGTGAAAAATGTTTATCACGACAGTAAAAAATTATATTTCTTACTTGAATATACCTTAGAAGGATATTGTCAAGTTTCTGGTGGCTGTTATGATTTTATACTAACACAAATACAAAGCTATTTAGTTCCTTCCACCTATTTTTTATTTTTTGGTTGGGGGAGGGTAAGGGGGGAATCATTTTTGGTTTCAATGAAAATGGAAACCTATGCAGTCATGTTGGCATGTGTGTAAATATGTGCGTGTGCATGTGTGGGTGTGTGGGAGTTTGTGTGCACGTGGTGGTGCGAGGTGTCTGTATATGTGTAATGCCATGCTTGTAACCAGTGTATCTCAAGAAGGGAAACTGACAGTTGTCATAGTAGGCATGTGGGTAGCCCATATCAAGTAAAAGAACCTTATAGATTTTGGTGGAAGTCAATGGTCATTTGTGGTCACCAGGGGTCAGATCTGAAAACCTTGTAACCACGATATCTCACAATAGGAAGCTTGGATACATTTCATACTTGGCATAAATGTAGCCCATATTAAGTAGAAGTAACCTATCGATTTTGGTGGAGGTCAAAAGTTATTTGAGGTCACTAGGGGTCAAAATCTGAAAACTTTGTAACCACAATATCTTATGACAGGAAGCTGTGGTACTTTTAAATACAAGCTGTATATGGTGCCTATACTAAGTAGAATCATACTGATTTTTATAGAGGTGAAAGATCATTTGGGATCATGAAACCTGAAAACCCTGTAACCATAATATCTGAAGACAGGAGGCTTAGCTTTTTCATATGTGGGGCAAGTGGGTAGCAAATGGGTAGTTCATATTGATTAGAAGAACCCTATTTGATTTTGGTGGATTTATAAAAGGTTGCCTGAGGTCACCAGAGGTTAAACCAAACTCTGAAACCATGTAACAACAATGCAGTAAACTGGGAAGCTTGGATACTTTTCATACTTGGCGTGTGATTGCTTACGTCGAGTAGCAGGACCTTGTTGATTTCTTGGGAGCTCAAATGTTATTTTGGTTCTTCAGGAGTCAGATTCTATAAACTTTGTAACCACAGCATATAATAGGAAGCTTAGAGATATTTCTCATACTTTTATGTAGGAAGGAAGCTGAAGAGCCATTTCTATAAAACTTGCAGTCTATTTCTTGTGCCATGAATTCATTAAAGCCTCCCTACATTTTTGCATTCTGGTAAATGAAAAAAGTGTAGAAAAAATGTAAAAGCTAACTCAATTGAGAGGATTAAAATATTGTGAATTTATGTTGTTTCCTTGTCTACAATTTGTAGAAAAGAACATTTGGTTTTTTTTTTGTGAGAAAGTGAACTTACATTAAAGGATTGATACGTCAGTAATCTATAAAGTTCCACTATCTTTAATTTTTAGAAAGGGATAATTTTAAATGAAAGAATGTAGAATGTAAACTGTGCTAGTTGTGAAGAAGTGAACACAAATTAGAGGATTGAAGTTTCCTAATATTTCTCAAAGTACATCTTTAACACTGTAGTATATCTGCAGCATCGGTGTATTTTTTTCTTAATGCTGAAGTAGTTCATGGTTAAGGTGGTAAGTGTGTACAATAGTTTTAGTGTTTTCGAAAATGTCAAAGCTTTTAGTCATTAGCATGTTTTTATGACAAGATCAGTGTACACTTGCATTCTTATGATGGATATGTTCTTCTTTATTTTATTGAAGAATAAAAGTGTCTGGAATTTTTTAATTTGACAAATTTTTCTTGGGTGGGGGGATAATGGATGCTTCTAATTTATTAACATTTATTAGATGAACCATTTACTCCTGCTTAATTAAGTAAATTTCAAAATCACATTGTACGACTTAGGAAAACCCTCAAGCAGTTTAGAAATTAACAAATCAACTGGCCATGATTCATTTGATGTTCTTGACATTATCTTTATCAACATTTGCTCTCCAGGGCAAAGTGGAAATGTGTCATGCTATGCAAATGAGGCTGCACACAGCTGGATTGAAATCACTGCCTCAAATCACTGGGGAGAGGTTACCAAGGGTACAAATCTGTACATTCAAGATCCCATCATTATTTCACAGAGTATGCTATCAAAACACGTCTTTAGGTCTAGTGAAAATGTGACCCTGAACCTCACACTAGATTCGGGTGATTTTGTGTCAGTGAATGTGGTCATACTGGATGGGGATGATGTCTTGTCAGCATGTGAAGACTGGATGGTGGGGAGGCGGCAGATTTTGTGTAACTTCCAGCCTGGTGTGGTCCTTGGGGCCATGGGTAATCACACTGTCATTGTTGAATTAGAAAACGCCATTTCTGGAATTGTTCACTTGGAGGAGACATTCATAGTGATCGAAGAAGTTCGAGGTCTTTCTTTGAGTGTGTCTAGTACAGAAGTGGACGTTGGAGAGCTGGTGACGTTTACATATGAGTTGCTCCAGGGTACAAATGTGACGGTGACAGTGTCTGGATTGGAGGATGCCTTGGAATTTTATCATGCCTGTGCATCCTGTGGGTCAACTGTGCACACTTTTGATTTCCAGTTTACAAGAACAGAAAACAAGACTATTGTAATAAAAGCAGAAAACTTTCTAGAAACTCTCACTGATTCAACACACGTGCATGTGGTTGGAAACGTAAGGAACGTCATGCTTTCTTATGATGATTTACTTGTAAAGGACCCTTTAGAGCACCATGCCACAGCCATCTTAAATTTCACCTTTGATGGTTTGGATTTGGAGATACCCCACAACGTTATAATCCGATGTGATTTTAACGCGGGACTGACAACAAGTGCAAACCTATTGGTTTTTGAACCTCATTATTCAGTGTATGTGTATTTGGATAAAGCAGAAAGAAGGGAGTTTACGTGTGAGGTAGAGAACCCGACCAGCTTGAAGAACTTTGAAGGTACAATAGAGATAGAGGAACCCATCTCTGGGTTGTCTCTTGTTATAGACACCCTCAACATAACCATGTTGGAATCGGTTTTCATCAATGTATCTGTTGAAACTGGATCTCGCATTTACTACGAAGTGTTTTTTGGGGATGGGGAGTCTGTGGAATTTGATGTGATGAACTCACTTACTAATGTGGAGCATGTGTACCGTCAGTGGGGTACTTTTGTGGTCCGGGTGAGGGCAAGAAATGAGTTGGGCTTCTCCGGACCAGTCGATCAAACAGTGGTAGTCTCTACTCCATCAGAAGGGTGTGTCCTTTTCATGGATGACTATTACGTGCCCCTACCAGCAGGGGAGGATCACGCATCATTTGAGATAGATTTGTTTGTACCCCATAACCTCCCTGTACCAAACCTGGCAGAATACAACCTATACTTCAATAACTCTTTCTTTTTAGGGGGATTCCTGGATCCCCCACTGAGTGATCCAAAGGACAGTGAGACATTGAGGTGGGTGACATCCTTTGAGGTCCAAAGCACATCCACAGGACTAGCCCACTTTGTTGTTGATATTGAGAAATCCACAGAAAGATACTTCCAAACCTGCTTCTGGGATGCTTTCATCATAGAGGAAGTAAGTGGCATTACCAGCAAGATATTTTATGCCCCAAGCACAGAATCAAGGGGTGGTGCAGTTGGAAATTCTTCCTGGCTCCTTGCTCCTATCAACCCATTTGGCAGTAGACCCGTGATTCAAATCTCTTCACCTGTCACAATTGAAATAGCAATACCTTTTGGATCGAGTCTGTCAGTTGTCTGGAGTTTTGAACTCATGGATTCAGAAGACAGTACTTGTGAGGCAGAGCAGGAGGAGGTAAGGGTCTGCGAATTTTTGTTTCACAACGACAGAGATTTTACTTTTTCAGTCAATGTGACTAACCCAGTGAGTACCATGGGCATAGAGCAAGACATCAGTATTTTCAAACCTGTTGGGAGTGTTACAATAGAAGGTCCTGTGTATGTTGTGAGAGTGTACCAGAACATTCCTTTCCTGATTATCATTGATAGTCTGGGATCAGAGTCTTGCTACAAGTTGCTCATCAAGTCCTCATTTGAGGATGTGGATGTAGAAGCATACTATGGAGAACCACTCATCTGTGAGATGCTGTTCCCTGAGTGGACTTCAGGGAGTCAAACTTTTGAGGAGTTAGATGATTTTGTCAAAACTGTTGATGAGTCTGGAACAACTTTCCAATTTGTTCATAATTTTACTGTCCCCAGTACATACCAACTGGAAGTGACTGGCAAGAACCTCATTTCTGAGGTTAATAAAATATACCACCAAAGAGTGCTGGAACCAGCTTGTTACAAACCCTTCGTAAGTGTGGCAAAAGAAAACCAGTGTGACAGAAGTTCCGACTGTAACTTTGACAACAGCTCTAAGCTCTTTGCCGCCTCTGATGTGGTAACAATTTTATCTAAGGTTAGACTCAACTGCTCGTCATCATATTTAGCTATTTACAAGTGGAGAGTTTTCCTCATCTTAGCTGAAGGAGCAGAGGAGGAGTATCTCCTTCCGGACAATGTTGTCACCTCTGGTTTGACTTTGGGTACCCTTACAATACCACCTGCTACTCTGAGATATGGTTCATACAGAATTGAGCTCAATGTAACCATGGAGGGTGCAGACGATGCCACCAATGGGGACTGGACCTACATTGAGATTGATTCCTCACCCCTTATTGCCAAGATAAATGGTGGTGATTACCGTACCATTCCTTGGAGCAGTATCACCATCCTCGATGGTATTACAAACAGCTATGACCCAGATGTTGGCAGAGAGGATAAAACAGGCCTGACATTTCATTGGCTGTGCCGACGTAAAACATACCACAGGTTTGATGGACCACCCATTGAAAATGTGGAAACATTTGAAACTTGGTCTTATGATTTTAGCCACAAGCTGGCTGAGGGTACAGTTAATCCGGAGTTTACCAAACTGACAACATTGGATGTTGGGGGCTGCTTCGGCAGGTATGGGGATGAAGATGCACCCTTGCCAGGAGGTTAGTTACAAGAATTTAAACTTTAAAATGATCTTTTAGGAAGGTGAAATATGAAAATTTGGCCAATGGTAAATTTAAGGGAAAGTACTTAAGTATTTTTTTAGGTGATGCATTAGTCCATTAACAGAAGAAAAACTCAAATGCTGAATACACAAAACAGAGAATATGAGTTTTATAGAGGAAAAAACAAGCTCCACTTCTTAGTTTTCATGTTACGGAAGCAAAATACGTATTCCAGCGTTGACTTTCTTTTTCCTAATTTTCACGCATACTTAGCACAGTAGGAATGTAATGTTGTACACATAAACTACAAATGAAATGTCTCCCAGTGTGGGAACATGTTTGAGTATGTATGTCATTTTCATTATGTATAGGTGCACAAATTCTAAACTTTCCAATTGTCTTTTAATAGCATAAGTGTGAGTTCAAATGTGTTCTTCTCAGTTCAAGTATAGCCAAATGTGTCAAAGCATTAGTATTAATACATACTCAGCACTAGTCTGATTTAATGTATCTCCTAATGCCTTTTATCTTCAGAAGTACAAGTTAACTCAACATGAAGTAAGAGTGCAAATCTATTCTTCTCAGTTCAAGTATAGCCAAATGTGTCAAAGCATTAGGATGAATACATACTCATCACTACTCTAATTTAATGTATCTCCTAATGCCTTTTATCTTCAGAAGTAAGTAAACTCAACATGAAACATGAGTACAAATCTATTCTTCTCAGTGCAAGTATAGCCAAATGTGTCAAAGTACGTATTAGCATGAATACATACTCAGCACTAGTCTGATTTAATGTATCTCCTGATGCCTTTCGTCTTCATAAGTACAAGTAAACTCAACATGAAATATGAGTACAAATCTATTGTTCTCAGTACAAGTATAGCCAAATGTGCCAAAGTATGAGTATGAATACATACTCATTCCTATTCTGTTTTTATGTGTCTCCTTATGCCTTTCATCTTTTGTATAATACAAGTACACTCAATATGAAACATGAGAAGCAAATCTATTTTCCTGAGTACAAGTATAGGCAAATATACCATAGCATGAGTATGAATATGTACATAGTACCTGTCTGATTCACTTTTATGCAGGTATTATTTAGGGTACAGTTGTGAGGAGAGATCTGAATACTCTACTTGCATTTTGTGGTTTGCCTCTTGTTTCACAAATTGATTTTTTTTTTTTTTCGGGGGGGGGGGGGGGGTGGGATATCGATGGCTTTCTCTAATATGAACTCACGCGTTTTACAGGCTGTTATAGTTTTGATGCCGTAACGACTATTCTGTAACTTTGTTAACATATTAGAAAGCATGGGCTGTAATACCCGGCCAAACACGTTTCTGCTCATCACAAAACCATGATCAATTGGGTTCTGGTTTTCTTTGTGTACCTTCCATTTCTTAATTTTACAGTCGAGAAGGATTGTTCATACGGACGCCTCGACAGCGGTTGCAACGACTTATGTGTCTCGTTTCAAAGCGGGAGTGCATGTGTTGCAGGTAAGATCATACATCTGTAGTCCTACATGACTGTTTTAAGAAATACCCGAATGGCGGTAAAGTCATGCAAGCGGGATCACTTGGGAGGGAGTGTAAGAGGGGCATGTATGGCAAGCCGTTTTAACGTTTACCCTCCCGATTCCATTGCACTTAAGTAAATATTGCCCAGTGACGCTTTCTATTTCACTAGAGTGAAGTTGTATTATACATAAGGAAAATACGTTTTAATTTAAGTATAATTGCGTGACACATAAATATGCATTTTACCAAGTTGTTACGTACAATTAGGAAGTAATTTTAATCCGATAACAAAGTAAGTTACGTTTAAGTTTATAATTTACACGTAGCTAACTGAAATAGCCTTGAGGCAACTAGCCAATCACATTTTATTTCACTTAAGTGAAATAGCATCCTTGCTGAAGTAAGATACAATTCCACTTAAGTAAAATAGTACATTTTAGTTATGTCAATACAATCCCACCCAAGCAAAATGCAATTTCATTTAAGTGAAACACAATTTTACTTAGGTGAATTTAGCGTTAGCAAAATACAATGATTGTTATAATTATTAATTATTAAGTAACACTTCTATGGCGCTCACGTCTACAAACGAGTTCTCAGAGGCGCTTTACAATCATTACAACACAACACCTATAAAAAAGTCTATAGTCAGGTAAATGCCAAAAGAAGCAGATGAGTTTTAAGTTTGCTTTTGAAGATGGGAAAAGTTTGGCATGATCTACTGTCTAAGGACAACTTACACTCCGTCGACCCTGCCACCGAAAAAGAGCTATCCCAAGTGTCTTTCTGTTTGTTCTAGGAATTTTATACAAGCCACTAGATATCAGAGAATAGTTGCAATCCAATTTTGTAAATAATAACAGTGAAAATTTGGGAGCAAGACTTTAAGGACAAACGCTACCACCTGAGCTATCAAAGTTGTTGCACTATCAAATTTTTTTCTTGTACAGAATTATTTTAACTGAAAAATTTATTTAACCATGTATCCATCTTGCTGCATCAGCATATTTCTGATGTTTTCTGTTATTCTGCGTTTTCACTTTTTGTGCCATTGCTTGTTGCCTTTGTCACTTCCTTTCTTTCCTGTTAAAAAATAAAATTTTTAATGAGCCGAATTATTTGGATGGGGGGGGGGTTGAACCAGGATTCTGTCATGGGGGCTTCTATGGTGGACTAATCGATTCAATGGCACTAGAACACGAAGCGCTCCGGTCCCATCAGCCTGGGGTCCAGGGGCCCGCCCTAAGGCTATGGTGTGTCCGTGGATAACTGCTCGGTAGGGATTCAGGGACGAAGCCCCGGAAGCTCAGAGGACTTTTTTTTATGATATTATGGTTATTTTAGACAGATGCACTCATACTTCTTCAAATGAATCTGGATGCGTTCTCAAAAGTCGGCAAAAATTACAATTTGACATTTTTGAACAGATTGATTCGGACTGACAAGCAGCCGCCAACTGTATGATTCAGGAAGTTTTTTTGGAGGGTAGGATCGATGATAGTGGAATTGTGAGATAAATGTTTAAGCTGCTTGCCATGAGGCCCTTTGTAGGGTCCATTTAATTTCCACATCTAGGAAACAAGAGGGAGAAGAAACACACAGTGGAGATACAAATGTTTCAACAATTGTCTACCACACCCTTTCAGTGATACAGTTCATACTTGTACTGACAGTCATGTGCATACTTACTTCACTCGAGGCATGTCAAATACTCATTTCAACTACCATGTTTTGGTACCTGGAAAAGATATCTTCTATGTCACTATTCCTCTTTCTGTGAAACCCAAATGTTAGTTATTTTCTTCACTTCTTCCAAGTTGGTTTGCATCATGCTTCAGGTTCCTTACCTTACTGACTTCTCCTGACTTGTCACTGATATTAAACCTTGTGTTTGTAATAGATGGTGTGTTTAAAAATGTAAGGTCTTTAAAATTTGTCCTTGAGAGATCTGGAGATGTGCTCTGGTTCAGTTTTCGTTTTTTCAGCCTGCTTCACTTTCTGTACAGATGTGTATTCTTATTAAGTGATATTATGTAATTCATTGTTCAGGAGAGTGAAAATAAACCTTAAACGTTTCCTGTTTTAAGCAGGGGCGGCACCAGGATTTTGAAAGGGGGGGGGCAAACGGAGGGCAAGAGAAAATGTTGGGGAGGGGGCAAAAATTTCGCGCGAAAGGGCGAAATC
>JAAAJZ020248582.1:0-17593 GCA_010015985.2 Actinopyga echinites
CTTTTTTATTTTCCATTCAATTTTACTACTGAGATGTCTTAAAAGTTCATTTTTTCGGCGCGCTCCGCGCGCCCCATCAAATATAAGAGCTTGCTAATTCTCCTCGGGAAGTTGCCTCTGCATTGCCCTCACTTCGGCCCGTATGAGGTGTTACCTTGCACGTTGCTGAGATGATTAATGTCGGCCGGATCATGATATCAGTCACGCCCCCGGGTAAAAAAATCCTGCATACGCGCCTGATAGCACCAATTTGCATCTACACCTTCTAAATTATGTTAATTACCCCAAACTATGAATCTGTTCTATACGTCACATATCTTGCCCTCCCCATCCTAGGAGACTGGCCCTGTCCCTGGTAATGTCTGTCTAAATATGGAAGCATTGAAACTTTCAGCTAATACTCAAGTGAAGTTACCGTAACTAATATTCGTTGTGTCCTTAGCACTTTCAGCTTCACGACCGATTCAATTAAGAACTTGGGGATACTTGATAAAACGTTCTCTAGGATAAATTGTCTTACTCTGTCAATTTCCGTTCATTAAATTGCGATGTAACATTAGGGTAGAGTAGCAGTAAGCACTAAAAAAGAACTTTTGTTTAAGTTGGGCATGCAGAAATATTACTGCATTCCTCGGACGTGCGTGTTTCAAAATTCCAGGTACCTGCTCATCAGTCACCGATCGCCACCCCACTCCCTCCCCTCCGAAGGTTCGCTGCTGCCATTTAGGCTCTGACCTTTCTGTACCACAGCTGCATTACTTGGAGTAAACGGTTATGCAAACCTGACTTGAAAATTTTAGCTAATTATATGCCAACAACAATTCAAAAGTTTGCAACTATTATTGACTATATATCAGTCATCTTTCAAAGATTTCTTAAAGGGGACGGTGGAGCAGCATAGATGAATCTGAAACAATCCCTGTGTTGTACTTCTTCTGGCAATTAAAAGAGAAATAATACGCGTGGCACTTCTTCGTTAATACTGTGAAACGAACACCACAGTTGCATTACTTGGAGTAAATGGCTATCCAAACCTGAACTGGAAAATTTTAGCTTATTTTATGCCAACAACAATCCAAAGATTCACTACCATTATTGACA
This sequence comes from Actinopyga echinites, assembly GCA_010015985.2. NCBI lineage: Eukaryota > Metazoa > Echinodermata > Holothuroidea > Aspidochirotida > Holothuriidae > Actinopyga > Actinopyga echinites. Next base: position 1,102 of record JAAAJZ020248582.1, read on the forward strand.
ATATATCAGTCAGATTTCTTGAAGGGGAAGGTGGGAGGGCAAAGGCGAATCTCAAACAGTCTCTTTGTTCTACTTTGTCTGACAAATCACTAAACCCCCCCCCTCCAAAAAAAAATTAATAAAAACACGTGGTACTCCTTCCCGAGTCCTTCGCTAATACTGTTAAAGAAATCGTTTCTTCCCGCTGTAGTTATAGATTCCAACTTTGGCCTCTTAATGTGTTTTGGATTTCCTCGACATCTTTTGTGACACGATCTCTCTATACCTGAAACAGGCTATGTACAATGCCTGTAGAACAATGAATCCCTGGCTCTCTCCTCAGCTGCCCCTCAGAACACAAGAAGTTCTGATTTTAAATAAGCGTAGGGAAAAGAAAGAGAGTAACAAGCCACCACCGACGGCTGTAGCCACAGAAAACTGCCAAAAATGTTAATCCTAAGCTACTTGCAGTCCATCCTCTAAGTTGGATAAGCGCTCACTTTTACTTGTCGCTTGACTTCTTGACATCTTCAGCCTAGAATAACAAACGGTTATTAGCATAAGCCTACATGGAGGTAGGTGGGAGGTTGGGTAGAAGAATGCTGCCCCACCCCCACCCACATTCGAACAGAAAATTGCTAAATTTGGGGGCAAATTTAGCCTCGTACGTTCGGGGAAAGGCGCTCACCACACAAATGACGCTGTATTTTATTTCTTTACTGTCCTAGCTCTTAATTCTTATACTCTTATCACTACCCACAGTTGTCTGCTTGTTTTTATATGTGCATTTACTTTTACACTTTCATTACTTTTTATTATTTTACTTTTTGAATTCTTTTCTTTTCTTTTTATACTTTTGTTAAAAAATTATGTGTCATCTCTTCTTTTTTTTTTGAGCTTTTAGACGACGATCCAGTTTCTGATGTTTAGTTGATAAAATATATGAATGCAGGCTTAGGTAGGCTATATACCCCTACGTCAATACTCACCCCCAAACGACCAGTGAATGGCAAGACAGTTGCCTTGCAGCTCTCCTTCCTAAACCTTCGGGATTTACAAGACGGTGTGAGGTGCAGGAAAATGCATTAGGGCTCTTGAAAGCGTTCAGGGAGTAATTTTACTTAAAACCACTGGTTGGGGGTGGGGATAAGAGGTGCAAATTGTCCAGCGTATAAATGAATTTAGGGCATAGTTCGTCAGTTGCGTAATTTTACATAACTTAATTTAAAAATAAAGTATTGCATACCTCGCCTATTACCCAGGGGCGGATCCAGGATTTTTTTGCAAAGGGGGCCCCAGGATCTTTTCCAAAAGGTCCCATCGTAACAGTGTCTAAGACGAGCGCCACCTTAGTTGGCGCGAAGCGTACCAAGAAAACTTGGCCAAAAGTATACCTCCCAGATTGCAAAAAACGGCACTTCCCATGGCTTGTAAGTTCCCCTCCCCTTCTTTTCCTTTAATAATTTATTATTTTATTATTTTTTGACCAGAGCAGGGGGTCCGGACCCCCTGTACCTCCCTTGATCCACGCCTGTTACCATGACAAAAAAGGGGAGAGTTAGACTGGGTAATTTGAATACAGAGAATATCAGAGAATGATATTTGAATATCATTTACCGTTGCTTTTCATCAGATACTAACACTGACTTTTTTTTATTTGCAAACACATCGTTACCTTTCTTTCTCTTCGCATGGCGTGACCAGGTTCATATCCAGACCAATCGCGGGGGAGGGGTGGGGAGAGGGCATATTTAAAAGCACCGTCCCGATTTCATGGTTTTGAAATTAACTGTGGAGGCACCACCGAGCATTGGGTCGAGACAAGTGTCCCTTGGGGCCGAGGCGAAGCCCCGGAAGGTCTGGATTAGTTACAAAATTGTTTGCATTAGAATGAAGCATTTCATCTTTAAATGGTCCTGTAGTTTACGCAAACTAAGCAAGTCACGCTGATTACAATTACACCATTTTGTTTAAACAACCTAAATCGGACGAGAACGATCGTTTTGATGATACTGGGGTGGCTTCTCCTCGGTGGGGAGGCAGGGGACGATACAGGAATTTTTGCAAAGGAATCCATGATCAAAGAGACCTTGAAGACATCATCTGAGCTCAGCGCTACCACCAGGTGGTGCGTATAGAGTACAAACATATTTTTGGCCAAAATGTCTCCCATGCAGATTGCAGGGAAAGACACTACCCACGCGTTTTTAGTGGCACCTAAAATTACTAGATTTTTTTTTATTTAAGAACGTATGACCATAGCTGCCATAAGTGGCCACACAGAGGTTTGCAAAAACAATTCAAATCTAAACTCACGGGGATAAGATTTATTTTTAACATTTTATCTCAATTTTGAAGGCAAAATATGGATACAGCTAGTGTATGTTTTTAGGATTTGGGCTTACCTTGTGACATGACCCAACGAGCCTGAACGAAGCATGTAACTATTTTCAGATGGAATTAAATGTGCACTAAACAGATTATAGAATCACGATTTGATAACTTTTTAACACCCTAAAAATGACTGTCTGTAGGTCGATTTGATGGTGCACGGGATGGCGGATTGTGCTGGTGTGTGAATGGACCATGGTATGAGTTGTACTGGGTTTCGTAGTGATCAATGTGCTGAAGTTTTCCTATACAAAAATCAAAAGCATCTTGAATACGAGCTCGCCGAGGAGAAAAAAAAAAAAAAAAAAAAAAAAAAAAACTTTTAAAATAGCTGGCCCAAAGTAACACTTCCTCAAGTAACAAGGTTCCTTCTTAATTTCTGTCTCGTCCCTTTCGTTTTCCTTTCCTTTCAGCTTAATTTTTCAATTATTTTTATTCATTTTCTGCTGAGAGGAGATGGATCCCGTACTCCCTGAATGCACACCTGGGAGCTCAGGATGGTCTGGTAGTAGGCCAGGAATGTAAGGGGGGGGGTTTGAAGGGACTCTTCTAAAACTTTAGCAAATTATAGGAGTCACGGTAACCTACAATTACGTACGAATAATGCACACGACGGGCACCGACAAGGTCTTTCAGAGGTGTTAACTTCTTACCTCTCTTCTCATTGCAAAAGTTGTTCATCAAATTGAAATTCACCCTTCACCTATTTCGCCTTCCTTCAAATTATTTACATGTCAATTTTTCTGGGTCCACTCATTGGTATTCTGACCACAACCACATTCGCTTTCAACGCAACCGGCTCTTTTGTACACATTGTATGACTATTAAAGAAAATGTTCACCGGGACAGTGATTTAAAATATCCCTTTGATACTTTGAGGGTGTTGATAGGTTTGAAAAATTAAAACCGGGATCGTAGCTGCCTATCCACTCTCTTCCACACTCTTAGCTTCTCTTCACTATTTGGTCCGCCCTCCGTTCCGTTATGATTTTTCTCTCCTGATACTTTGCTTGCCTCCGTCCTGGTCCTTTCTTCCCCACCCAGCCTTCTAGCTCCCCTTTCTTTCCTCTTTCCTTCAACTTTTTGTCTCCATTTTTCCAATGCCAATTCTGCCTGCTTCATCCCTCTTGTGATTTCTTTTCCTTTCCCTTTTTACTCCCTCTCATTTTTTCCATCTCTCTCTCACCTCTACTCTTTCCCTATTCCTTCTCTTTCCCTCTCGTCCTTCATTGTTTTTTTTTTCTTCATTTTTCCGCTCTCCGCGGTTTTACTTCAGTTTTTCCTTCTGGGGAATTTTTTCCCCGCTGCCTCCTTTGTCAGTCCAAGTCTCTCTACAGGTGTAATTTATTTAATTGCTGGCGTATGCTACCTTACGTAAAACTTTTGAAATTATGAATAGCGCCTCCTAAATAAAGGCAAAAGTAGGCTATTCAAAGCATGAATCAATAATCCAGTAGTTCGGAAGATAAACAAAAGCCGTCTACGGCCGTCGCTCTAATAGGCTCCTTTAGAGAAAAGTGTAAATTATAGGATTGACACAAATGACGTTTTCTTTCAGGGTCACCTTTTGCCATTCCGCAATTAATATTTTAATGATGACAATCTAACAAGGAAAATTAAATGGGGGGGGGGGGGTTTGAGGATCTTAACAATGCAAAATGTGACTTCAGCCCAGAATCTTCGAACGGATGAACGTGAGAATGGAATGATCAGACAGATCTTGTAGATGACTGAATAAATGGACTACTAATTTTTTTAATCGAAAAGTTAGTGACAGGAATATTTTATTTTAGCCTAGCCTATCTATTTTTTACAGTGTTGTGGGGTAACATTTTATGAAGTGAATTTCTTTTGATGAAAGATCGCAATTTAACAAATTTAAGTAACCTCTACTCGAATACACAAGTCTGCAGCTTACTTAATGTCTATTTTTGTCCTGGCTGAAAATGACTTTTTTCCCGAGAATGACGGATATAGAGGGTTTAGAGGACTGCGGTTAAATAGAAGGTAACGGAGATTGGGTGGATCGGGTTAATAGAGAGAAGCCGTACAAGCGAGACGTACGTAAAATGTTTTCTTGGTGTAGGATTCTAAAATACTTTTAACATTGATTTAGAATCGGATGAATAACATATTACGTCAACAGATTGATTTTCATTTCAAATCGTTCTATCGCTACATAGTACATATTGGTCTCGGTCCATCTTATCTTTTCCTAATTTCACCTCACATTCATACTTTTGACTTATTTACGACAAACGGTAGAACAACGTGAACTGAGTAATTTGAATATGAAGAACGTAATATTCACTGTAATGCAAGCTTTTCGTTACCGCTTTTCTTGATTAGATACAAAATAATACATTAATTATTAATTCAACCGATGATTAATTACATTCGTTTCGCTTTACATATTTTGTCTTTTCAGATGTCAGTCCACTAGTAGAAAAGGTACAACTTCTTATTTACCTGCGTGTAACCTTTATACAATTAACTTTTCAAATATTGAATAGCGCCCTCTAAAGGTAAAAGGTAAGGGGAAGTTTGCCAATTTGAAAGATCAAAGAAAACTGTATGCTTCCATTGATTTAATCGATTCTTGCAGAGAAAACTGCAAATTTTAGACATTGACGGAGATCAAGTTTGCCTCCTAGTCCGTTCACATATAAATCAATATTTTGCTGAAAGATTGAAATTCAAGGGACGAAATTAAACGAATGGGGAATTGACAACAGAACTGTGTGACCTGAGTCACATAACTTACTTTTAATGGATGAACGTGAGGTAACTGGAATGACCAATCAGTCCTCGCAGAGCTCATAAATCGAGTAGTAATGTTTTCATGGGAATGTTAATAAAAAGATTGTTTTATTTCCTCCTTAGACTATCCTACCTATTTTTCATGGTGCTAGGGCTGACCTTTTATGAAGTAACTTCAATATTTAAAGTTGAAATTAGTTTAAAAAAAAATACCTGGACCCTTTATCCAACAACTTGAATATGTGCGGCTTAGCCGACAGTTGTTACCTACGCTGACTGGGAGTTTTTCCGGGAATATAGCGAAAAAAGTGTAAATTTGCCTTGGCTTCGGAAACTTAAGTTGTAAATGTTCCGTGTAGAAGGCAACCGGATTCTTGATTCAGATAATATCTAAGGGTCACATATTACTACTTCCATGAAATTCCTTTATAGGCCTAACTGAAACTGACGGTTTGTGTTGAGGAAATGTGAGCACATTTCATTTTGGTATTCATCGTAACACCTTTGTCTTGCGTTCATGACGTCGAGGATGAAATGTCTGTATCCAAGTTCAAGGATTTTAATGCGCCTGTGGTATCTTCAGTATTAGCCTACTTTTCCATCGGTATCGCTATAAAGAGCACGCTATTGCATCCAGCACTGAGATGTTTGCCCCAACCATTGCTGTTACAAAGGTTTCTCACTGTACTAAAAATGAAGTAATAAAGGATAAACCATTTAGCAATAAAAGAAGACAAGAAAGTGCTATACCATTCTTTAGTAACGATTTGTATTGCTTGCAAATATTGGTCTTCAATATTTACAGTAGTGTAATTGGAAAATATCAGAACTCTACACAACTTTGATTTAATTAGACAGAAAAGCAGGAAAAAAAATCTTGTAATCGAGCATTACAACAACGCATAACAAATTGGAAAATGCACAAAGCCTTGAAAATTTAATGTTAAGTCGCCCACTCCTGAGATCTGAACATAACATAATGCATACGGGTATTTCTATAGAAAAGTATACTTTGGAGAATTCCGTTCAAAGAACAGGTATTTTAAGTAGGTTGGTAGGAAGGACAACAGAAAGGATAATGTCAAAGTGTACACCAACAGTAATCTTTTTTGTAACCTCCAGATTACTTTGTGGAACTTTATGGATTACCTACGGGAAGGAGTACACATTACATTAAAGAAATATTCATTTAGAATTTCTTGTAATGTTTAAAGTCTTTGTGCTCGCAATAATTCCTTGAAAGTAACAGGGTCAACTTGGTAACATAAAATACTTGTCCATATAAAATTGCTTGACCTTATCAAGAAACTTTGCAAATCATTGTTAATGTTCAGGGAAAGCAAGACCAAGAACCACATCTAAAGTACTTTCAAATGAATGAAAAAAATTACAACAGACAAAAATTAACCAGTAGAGGATCGATTCATGCCATAACACATACCATTCCGTTGCTGTAGTTCTAAAAATCGTTCAAATAATAATATAATCGGTAGCTAGAACAGCATCGAGGTTTTAATGGAATCACTAAAGGTACAAGGGCTTGCCTCCTGACAAAGTAAACTCAAATGTTCCAAATTCCTGTCACGTTGTTGTAAAAATTGCGAGATAATGAAGATAAAGAGTATCAACGACGGCTTTGAAGGGAGACTGATAAATTTAAACAATCGGATCGAGCACTTTTGAGATATCTGACATGTTTTTGATGAGAATCAACAGCAAGAACCGTCGCTTCTCCGCTTACACAAAACGTTACACTGAAATAAAGTACGAGGCGATGTATATACTTTTATTACAGTTTGATTGCCTGTACGTCACAGCTTGCTAAACTCTCTCGCTCTCACCTTGTAATATAAAGCCATAAGCGTACGAGCGGGGGGCAAGGGGGCATAACCCCCCAATTCGGGCAAAAATAAGGTAGCCCTTTTTGCGGGCCATAATTCGGGCAAGTTGGTCCAAAATTCTAAATTCGGGCAAAAATTATCCCTGCCCCCTAGAAAAATTGACCCCCGTACGCCTATGTATAATGCTGTGCTGACAACTTGATGATTGAAACAGTGGATGCTTGTTAAGAGAAATGGTTACATTGCGGCTGTTTCTCGAATAGTTCTGCCACAAAATTTGATCATGGAAGACTCTGCACAACTTTTCAATTTTACAACCCTAGGGGCAAATGGGCTGGGTGGGGGAGCCAAGTATAGGGGACTGAGAGACCACCTGTGAGTTTTTTTTGGGGGGGGGTAGGATAACAAGGGGATATATATGAATTATGCGTATCTTTCGGTATTTCAGCATGGCTGTTCACAAGCATCTTCGTTCACACTAGATCATATGCATTAGTCGTCACAAAAACAAACACTAGCAACAAGGCAACCCCATATGGAGCAATGGATGGTCACTGGATTTCCTGGTCATATGGTGTATTTACACTCATATAAGAACTTATAGTGTACGCTATAGAATAATTGTACCACTGTAAAGAAATTCATGTGAGACGATCTGTCCAAGGAGGTGTAATTTTATCGAAGTTCCTAAGTTTGTTTATCTCTTCATTTCAGCCCTGATCGCTCGCAATTCACTCACACTGCCTGTACTGTCGCCTTGTATTTCAGAGTGCAATGTAAAGCTGTAGGGCTGTAGCGACGATGTAACCCCGTCTGACCTCGGGTTTTGCTAACACGACGCTGAATACTGTATCACAGAGTCTACAAACCTTTCAACAATCAATCGAAGTACTGTACATACTGAGTGTTGTTATTCGGAAGGAGATTGAACGGAAAGTTTTAATTTATGCTAATTATCTAAGGTTCACTTCATCCTTAGAAGATTTATGAAAAGCTATGCATTCGGCGAGTTGAAATTTTTTAGTCGTCTTCAATTTGATATCAGTGCGCTAAAAGCATCATTCTTGTTTAATAATCCTGTCACAATTGACCTTCTCCGAACAATACTTTGGTGCTTATTTTGAAACCGCCACCAATTTAGTGGCAGGTGGTTCAAAACTAGAAATGAGTGTTTAACTGAAATAAACCAATGAGGTTTGCCCTGACTATAGAACCAACCTCATGCAAATGAGCTGCAGAGGGAAAAGTCTAATTTTTGTCACAACAATTTCGAAAGTTTCCGGAAATACCACGTACAGAATCATGTCTACATTTATAAATAAAACCTTACTGGTATACTCTTATCCGCGAAAAAGAGCGTCCAAACATGCAATATGTTTTATTTCAGAGCGCCTGGTAATGTTGTGGCAGTAGCGAAAAACCCCAAATCTTACATCAGGTCTAGCAGATGACAAATCTTAATTGCATGAATCAAGGATTTGTTATTGGAATCTACTTTCAAAAAACAACTCCCTGATGTAGTAGTTATGTATGTTTGCAGTACTATATGCACATGTGGCCACAGACAAATCCGCAGTTTTAACACCAACGATTCGAGCATAAAAGAATGTTGTCCACGAAATAGTATTGAATGTGAATATTCCACAACTTTCCCTTCGCTATCCTGAAGAAAATTTGTCCCCTCCTCCCGACAGTATATTAAAAAAACGTCCTGGTTTCTGGTAACTGTTACGTCTCTTCTGCTTTTGTTAGGAGCTCTGTTTCTTTTTTTTTCTCAACCATTTGAAATTATAAGTGTGTCAACATGCTCGTCTATTATGGCAAAGGAAAATTCCTTTAAAATCAACTTTGTTACTAACTATCACTACAGGCACAGTCGCACATACTGCTTATGAACAAAATCAGCTAGAAATGCCAGTGACATCTCAGAGAAATGGACACACATGTGTGCTTCCCGAGTGTTTTTGTGATGTGCATCAGAATTACTCTGTATGTATCTATAATTTTCTTTATGAAAAATCATAAGGAGTTGAAATTGTTATCACTATTTCAAGACATAATTCAGTCTTTTATTGCTTAAGCGCTATTGTGCATTGAAACTTGAATGTTAATAAAAAATAAAGCGTTTTTAAAAAGGGTACAAAAGTCAACTACACTAGCACCATTTAACATTTTATCAAAATTACCTTGGTGCAGATCTATTGGGAGCTTTTCCCCACCCCAGCTTTTTCCCTTCCCATGAAGTCTTTTTCATGAGGTAAATGCAGATGGTATTTTTTTTTGTATTTTTAAAGTGTCACTCCTATAGCTGGTGGGCTAAGCACCTGTCATCTACATATCTTCGTATGTCATTATGGAGACACAATGTGAATTGTTTATTGGTGAGGACAAAAATCCTGAAACTTCCAGAATATTTTTAGGCTGAAAATGAAATGCAGTGAATGTTACACAAATTGTCAACCCCACCGACTTACTAAATTAAGTCGATCAAACACATTACATACATAGTTAAGCTAGGAAATTAGGAAGGTTCTGATTGATACCAGTCTAATCACAAGTTCTCAATGATCCACACTATAAATGATTCCAGAATACCAGCCTTTACAATTAGCAATAGAATTATTGTTAAAAAAAATTATGGTAGATTTAAAAAAGAAACATATTTACACATGAAATATTTAGGGTAATCTGGATCACTACTATGTGGCCAGTAGCCTGTATGCAACATTATCATTGTTTTAAATTAAAGTGTGATCTCTTACAGTTATTTTTAATGACAAAGCCATCCTTACTGACAATTTCTTTAAGAGCCTCTGAAGAAATGATACAAATAAACCTTTGAACAATGGACGACTTAGACCCCAGACATTCTGCAAGCATATAATGATGTTCATATGTAACACCTCCTTCAGATTGTGTTTGGAATGACAAGTATCCCTGTACAACGATTCCAGCTACACTTAGTATCCCTCTTCACCAATCCCAGCTGCACCTAGTATTCCTGTACACAATCCCAGCTGCACCGACTGTCACTGTATGTACACCAATCCCCAGCTACACCTAGTACCCCTGAATGTACACCAATTCCCGGCTGCACCTAGTATCCCTGTATGTACACTAATCCCAGCTACACCTAGTATCCCTGTATGTACACCAATTCCCGGCTGCACCTAGTATCCCTGTATGTACACCAATTCCCGGCTACACCTAGTATCCCTGTATGTACACCAATCCCAGCTGCACCTAGTGTCCATGTATGTACACCAATCCCAGCTAAGACTGGTATCTCTGTCCTCAAATCCCAGCCACACCTAATTAAACTGTTGAATATTTCATTAAACATTTACAACTTATTGTTGGTGGGTTACTGAAACACAAATATGAGTAAATATCATGTGGAAAAACATTCAGTGTGGACGGTATATACAATGAAAGACAGGTCTTTTGCACAGAATATTGCGCTAATATCAAAAGGCAAAAACTGGCTTCTAACATTTACAAAGAATTATTAATTTCAAAAATATCAAAGTAAAAGAAAGAAAGTTTCTGTTGTTTTCTACTACTCTTACATCTTCAATCATTTACAGGATGATAAGGCCTCGGAAAATATGATGCATTTACAGTAATCCTTTAAAACATGACAACAGTCAAATTTAGGAATCTTCATGATATTACTTAGAAAGCTGCAGATTTGGGTCTATTTCCATCCCTGCTGTTTACCATCTATACAAAGTAGTCGTAGTGACATTGAAATAATTTTGATTTTTAAAAGAACTACTGTCAACATAACATATTAATGGCTAGTTCTTTTTGAAAGGTATGAAATATACAGGGTTATTCACTACATTTCCAATGGTAGACAGCACTACTGTAACTTTCGAATGAATACATCAATTTCCTGTTTTCTTTTGAAAAGAAAACAATAGGAACAAACCATTTCATGAAAAGCAGGTTGGTATAGTCAACCTGCACTATAACGAAAGCTTGAAATCTGAGAAGTACAAGAGTGATATCCAAATTGCTATGCATAATATACTCTTTAAAATCAAGTGAATGAATTTCACAATTTACATATTCCACAGTAAATGTGGTTGACTTTCGTCTTTATTAGATCCAAATGATTTTCATAGGTTTCTCTTATGCGTGTATCTAAAATAAACTTTCATGACGTCTTGATCATCTTTACTTCCCATTTGCTGCTCCTGGTAATTCTCGAGAGAGACTTGATTGTACCAGCTCTAGTCCTAGATGATGCAGAGAGGACCAGGGGTATCTGAACAGAATGAAGCAAAGGTTGAATTATTAGTACATGAATAAAACTGTTCAAAAGATGGACCATGTGTAGAGTTAGGCCACAAAGTGTATTTTTCGATCCACTTTATCAAAAGGTAATATTGTGCACAAACAATGACATATGATGGGTAAAAAACGACATTAAGTCTATAAAATATCATACTTAGAAGGTCAACTACTTTAAAGCAAAATCTCTCTTCAAAAATATCTGTGAGCAATGTTAAATAAAGTTAAGATGCATTGATCTCTACAAATATATCCTTCATCAAGGCTTCGCCATGTCTATTTTAAGTGCGTGTATGTGGTTAGCTAAGGTCCTACCTATGTTATCATGTACAAGAAGTTCTCAAAAAATTATCTCAGAAAATCTCAGACAAATTCCTCAAAGAACTAGTTTCCTTCTAACGATCTTTATATGCTCACAGTCATCCCAATGTAAATATAGTGAAATATCATTATGCTTGCAAATGCGATACTATCAATCAGGCAGCTTAAACACTATAGGTCTACCTTAGGCAACAGCCTGTGGAATTTACTTGGGCACATAAGTGCATTTGAACTTCAATGTGCCCGAGGTAAAATCACCTCAGCATTTTGACCCCATCAGCAATTTCCCTGGGTTCTTCGCTATTGTTTGAAGGATTGAAAATCATTTCATATTTCACATTTTTTTCACTCATTTCCTAAAAACCTGGAAGGCTAGAAAATGCTGCTAAAATGGATAATGCCAAGTTCATGTCAGAGAGGTGTATATTAAAGGAAGTTGAATATGTCATGACCAGACAACTTCCCTCAAACAATTCCCACCTGGACAATTCCCCCCGGACAATGCCCTCTCGGATAATCTGCCCTGCACAATTCACACCCGAACAACTCCCTTCTAACGATTTTTTTTTTTTTTTTTTTTAGGGAGGGGTAGGGTTAAGTTAAGGTTGAGTGGGAGTTGTCCGAGGGGAAATTATCCCAGTTGGGAATTGTTCGAGGGGAAGTTGTCCGAAGGGGAGTTGTCCATTGGGAGCTGTCCGAGGGGGTTTCTACAGGGAGTCATCTGGGAACAGGAATATGTAGAGAGAATTTTACAGAAACATAAAACTATTCAAGCATACAGACCACTGAAATCTGTTCTTACAAACACTTTCAGGTCTCACTTACTAGATTGGCTGTAAAAGAAGTTGAGCAACTGATTTAAGTCTTCTGTAAGGATTCTGAGAAAGAAGCAACAGGTACAAATTAGTATGATGTCAGTCCTGGGAGTGTAATATAGCACTGATAAAAAATAGGTGGTTATTAAAGGAAATATCTGTATTCAGAATAGGATGAATGTCCTTTGACACGAAGCACACGATGGTACTTACAGAATCAACAACTGTGGTCTAGCTTTCATCATTCATATTTCAAAGCCAAAGAAATTTAAAACACTTTGATCGTAGCATCTACTTTGTACCGTTGCAGAAATCTGGACCAATGGTTCAAAAAACCAAAAACTGCACAAGCAGTTTTATTTTACATTTATTTCTAATTATAGACAGACCATTTGAAAGGTGGGCATAGCACTTCCTTCAATGCGCAGCGTTTGCATGAAAAGCATTTGTGCTAGACATATGGTGACGTCTGATAAACTTTCACCAAAGCCAAAAGCAGTTGGCTTTATCTACTCAAGATATCGACATAAATATGTGCAAAATGCATCCAATATGATTTTCGTTAGAGTTACTTTTCTCGCAGTACTAACAAGCTACCCGTGAGCAACACAAACAGAAACCTGCAAACACGCATACACACACACAATAGCAGATGCATATGTTAACATTTTTCATAAAAAATATACATGTGGTAAAGATAACATATCATAAACTAAATGTGCACCTTTACCTTTCTGCACTTTTTCTGCAACTTCTCTGTTTTTTGCTTTTATTAGAGCACTGATCAAAGTGTTATATGTAGCATGCGAACCTCTGTCCCGTTTCCAGAGGACCAACATACGGTATATGGCCTCCTTAATATTGTTTGGGTTGTCTTGTTGTATTTGATCCAGCGTTGCTTCTGCCACATCAAGTTCCCTGCCAACATCTCGCCATTCCTTGCTAAGTTCTTGTGACAAAAACTGAAATAAGGTACACCAAAAGCTGTTACATTAAGGATGCAGGTTTTTTCAAATGAAAAATATTTTACGTCACTTAAAACATCCGTCCATCAAGGTAATGTATGCACTGCATTCGTTTCAAGAATAACCACATAGACAGTCTACACCAACAAAGCAATATGCCACAATTGGTCATATCAGTAAGGAGCCATTCTAACTTTATATCGAGTGTATTTGTATGACGCATGCGCTTATAGCGGTACAAGAATGATCTGGTTTGTTGCTTATCTACGATACTTTGTTCTTAGAAAATTGCGATGACATTGTGTCTCAAGATCAACACAACTGACATGAAATACAGCGGCTTCTAAAAATAAAAAGAAGGACCTTTCTATTTATTAAGCACCATTTGCGTATCAGAAAAAGACATCCTTGAAGGAGAACCAAATTCTAACTTCTAGGTAGATAAAAATGCTGAAACATCAGATATTGAACAAGTTAAAACAAACAGCATCTTTACATCTTGGTCTGTTCTCCAGATATGACTATTTCTTTGCAGTAAAAGGTTACCATCATTTTCAGAAAGTATGACTTGTAGTAAGTCCGTTATGTCATCAAGCCACCACCACTTAGGCAATTTCTATGATCTTCTTTCTAATCTGCCTTAATTATTTTCATTCATACAGATATTACTTATCTTCTAACTTTTAAGAAACGATGGGCAGATTCTTTCACTTTCATTTCTATAAGTAACAAAACTCATTGAAAGGAAACAAAGAAATACATTACAACTTAGTCCCATTGTGTCCCGGATAGGACATTCTAGACTACGGTCAGGTCATTTGCCAGTAACCTTTAAATGCTAATGTATCAATAATCAAAGAACACTTTTGTTTAATGTTTGCAGGATCTTAGGTTCCTTTCTAATTTTCTTCTTCATTAGAAAAAAATATAATCTGGGGGTTTGTTTTTCCTTTTAACTTTCTACTGGAAATTTCTTCCACCATTCAATCTCTGCTTTTAATAGCATAAGAGAAACTATGATCTACTTACGGAAAATTTACTTGCTATTAGTAAAATTTTACTCGGGTTTCTTGCTACCGTCTGAAGAACTAGGGGCTTTATCGATGTAAAAATATAATAGAAATCACTGAAATGCTTAGAAACTGAGACATACCCTGGACTACTCATGACGTGATGTTCATAATTATTCTTACCCGAAACGTAGCAGTCATCGAATCTGCATTTGTGTGAATTGGCTTTGTTTCTACTGTACTCTTCGTTTGGTCCTCCTGCTGTTTTGTGAGAAAACAAACAAAGTAAAAGTAAACCATCATGTTCTCAACACTATGTGGACTTGTTGCTTTATGATGCTTACAACTTTTTTCTTAAGTAATATCAACAATGAATTGGTCCAAAATTGTAAACTGTTGCTTTGTATGGAATCATTTTTAGGAAGGAAATAAATTCAGCTATTGTTATAAGTCACAAAACTGGCAGTGTCACAACTTTTGCAGGTTGCTATTTACCATGAGGCTACAGCAATTCTCAAAGACAGCAGGCTTCTAAGTTCCACTTTTACTGCAAAACAGGTCTCCCGAAGACAACAGTGTTTTCTGCAAAAGTTTTTTAAGGGACTGCCTATATGTGTGATGGTAATCCTCTCAAAAAGTGACTGAGTACCCCACCCCCTGTAAAATAATATCTGCTTAATATCCAAGGATAACGGATGAGACGTATCTGTACTTGCTATCTTTACATTATGCGGTTAAAACATTTTCAGTGTTTGACTTCTGGTTACCCAAGATGACCTCGAAATCTGCCAAAATAGGCTAGTTCCAAATCAAAAAAAGAGGCTTTTTAGGACCGATTGAGGCATTTTGAGGTAAAAGCAATTCGTTGGTAGATTCTAGACCAAAATTTTGCGCTGATTACGAATATTTTATTTACCAAGCTGAATTTTGCACCGGAAGTGAGAAATCTACGGTAGTTCAAAATGGCCGCCAATTTTCTCTAAATCAAGAGGATTGCGACACCCAATCATAAGAATACAATATAATAACGATGTTTTTCTCATAAATAGTTACACAGAGCACAAAAGTTACCCTCCTAGAGTCTTAAAGTAACTTCGATTACCCTAGAATGCATTAAAGACCATATCATAAGTCAATTAGCGAGAGCTATATTCAGCCGCGGCCGATTACGATGCCATTTCCGCACATGACAGGTCCAATTTTGAGGAAGAACAAGATCGACTTATTCCAAATTCACTGATGAGACTTGACTGAGGTTTTTTGGTATAAGTAGTTAACCCAGCCTTCTAGAATATTTTATACCTGTATCCCCTTTTAAGAAGCAATACCGGTAGTACACACTTGCATCGTAAATAGTCTGTTCCAGGGCTGGAAATTTAGAGCTTATCGTTAAACTAGCTGAATAAACCATTTTGCTGCGACCATGTACTGCCCCAACTTAATTTTTCAAGACGTTTATAAATGATTAGGAATTTAACCCTAGTGGTTGGCAGTTTACCGTATTCATCATAGTAGTGTTCAAATTTATCCCTTAGTTAGAACATCGGGTAATACTGAAATAAAAAAGACCCTCAAGATTGATAGTTGAGTAATATTACTTATATTAACAGATTAATGTGCAAGTTATGTAAATCCAAGTGAAGTCAAAAGATCTTAGGCTGACATCCAAACTTTGCTCCTGATCTAGGTTTCGCCTTTTCAAATGTAGTTGAATCAGTTTCATTACATGTTGTCAAAACACGTTTATGCTAGATGTATAGAAATAGAATTTTCAAAATAAACGCAACCACTGAAAAAAATGTAGCGAAAACTGTATTTTGCAGCCCAGAAAGAAAATGCAAGTTATAGGTAATTGTCAGTGTATACGGGTTTTTAAAATGAGCATTACTTTAATAGGTACCAGGGTAGACTATTACCTATTACCTATATTAGTATACTGTGAAAATCAACCCTAACCCCCTTCCCCCTCCATAAAGGAATGAAAACAAAAGAAAACGAAAAGCGAAATTTGAGGGTAAACTAAAGGTGATTGATAGCTGTATCACTGTAAAGTGAAGTGAAATATTTTAGGATTGTTTTTGCGCGCTTCGTAGGCGCTTTGTATCTATTTC
>JAAAJZ020248583.1:0-12889 GCA_010015985.2 Actinopyga echinites
GTGATATTCGACAGCTTCTCTACTGGGACCACACTAGGTCGGGAAATACCCAAGCTCTTTAAATGTTAACGCTTTTAAAAGTATAAAACCTACCAAAAAGGATAGTATCGAGCAGGCACGTAGCCAGTGAGAATTCTCTCAAAGACGGGGGGGGGGGACCAAATTTTCATGCTGTTCTTCTCGTGCACACATTGCAGGTAAGTTTTGGTTTTCTTCTTGGAGGAAAGCTTGAGTGAAATAGCTGTTCCACAGCGCTATGTAACTCACGACCCATCTGCCTCACCCATCACCAAATTGACTGACCGTTAGTTCCAATAGCGCCTATAGAGAAAGGTCTAATGGCGAGTTTATGATTTATTGAATTTGAAGTTGTGTCATTTGAAAATGGCTTAAGATTTCTTTCTTGTGGCCACGAATTCATCAATATCCCACGCTACGTATCTTGACTTTAAAAGTTGGTCCTTACTTGTGTAACATTTTTTTATTTCATTAATAACTTTTGTTTCACTTCACTGACGTACCTGTCTGTCCAAGGTAACCCCAAACTAAACTTTGTTTCTTTTTAACACCCATAAAAACGGACACGGACAAACTCGCAACCTTAAGATCAGCTTCCAGGAAACAAAACTGACGAAATATGACTTCATTCAAACAGAAACACAAAAAGCTAGGTGCTGTCCACGAAACCGAGGCTTAGTACTCAAAGTCTTCCCCACTAAACCCAACCTAACAAACATAACCACCACACGAGGAAACTTGTACATGCACCCCAAAAGTGGGAGTTACAACTCAGAAGGGCAAAAACAAAGTTGAATAAAATCTATTAGCAAGTCAACTTTCTTTATCTACAACAGGGTGGGCGAACCATATCTACAGTATTTGCACTGTTTACATTACTGGTGACCTACATGAAAGCAAAACACGGAAAACCCATTAAAAGCAAAACCAACCAATGAAACGGACCCCCTAAAGGGCTATCAATTGGGACAAACAAGCCCTCCCTCGATCCCCACTCCGAGAGAACATTGACGCCCGAATTAAAGAACGAAAACAAGAAAAAAAAAGTTTTGAATAGACTGAACAAGCCACGTGCAAACCAGGGAGTTGCTATTTCAGCAACTCCCTGTTAACACACGCCTGTTCTCTTCGGAGCCCTGGACAGAACTTCATTTGAAAAGACAGTTCAGAATCCTCTTGAAGGAAGCTTGTAATATGTTACCGGTAGAACAATACACAATTATGTTTCTTTACTTATTTCAGTCACCTACGATTAGGCTACTTGTTTTGATAACCATTCAACTTGTTACCAGTCAACACGTGCGAAATTTATAGATATCCGTAGAATTTTCTCATGGGCTGAGTATTTCAAGTTAAACCTTATTCTTCTTCTTCATTATTCAGTGTCTTCTTGTACCGTCAACATGAACTGTCTCAAGGTTACAGAGAAAATCTTCTTGTTACTTGTACTGTGTTTTTTAAATATCAACGGAATATCAACTCAGGAGGGTAAGTTTTGTGAAACTTTTGAGCTTAAGTTAACATTGAATTTCTTCGACAGACTGCCTGTAATTTTCTTTGCTTTTTGAAAAAGATTGAGACTATTTATATTGTTTTAAGCTTATCTTAAACTTCTACATTCTGTAAATTGTCCCGATAACATTTTGACGGTTTGTCATCTGATTAACTTAAGAACTTAATTTTTACTTTGCCTGCTCTAAGGAAGCATGGAATACTATACTTAGAAAAACCGAGGGGCCTCAGCTATAGGTTTTCGAATGGAGTTGTAGTTAGGAAACATTATTACTGCCGTATAAACTTCAGTTGTGCTAAACTTCTAAATAAGGGAAAATTGTACCGTAACGACACATTTTAATAAAAATATTTAGAATTCACTTTCATTGTAGAATGCAAACAAGAAGCTTACCATAAAGAAAACGATGAGCCAAAATTAAAATCTTATCAAACGCTGGTTTTTGAACCCAACTTACCCAAATTTTAAAGTTGATGTACGAGACCACAAGTCAATTACTTACTGTTTCAGAATTAGTGCATATAAACTCTACGCTAACGCTTATCTACTTTCACTTCTTGATGTTTCCCAACTAAAGGTTCCCTTCGACACACTTTTAAACATTTCTCATACTGTCTTTAAAGTATATCTCTGATGTGTTCTTCAGAATACCTGAGTTCCACATTGTGAACGAAAGAAACTTAAGAGATTAAACTTTAATAAATTTTTCCGCGAAAATGAATTTATGGTTTTAAGTAGACATAAATGAAGCGTTCGTTTTGAAAAAATATATAACTATGTTTCAATGTAGTTTTCGAAAAAAAAACAGCAATGGAATCAAGTTCGTTCATAACCTAAGGCAAGAGATCGGGATAAAGTACGTGGACCGTTCAATACATTTTGAAAACTATTTATAATATTTTGGAAGAAATTAATATTCTCCAGTTGGAATTTGAAAGCACTCATACTTCCTGAGTTAACTTTACCGAGTAAATCTGGACCGCAGTGGTTTTCTAACAAGTCAAACTTTCTTTTCTTTTACATGCAATATGTGTCTTTCAAAAATTACTTTGTGCTGATTACTGGAACTGAACGAATTACGACTGGTACCTACCTGTTTAAATGTCATTAAATAACCGTTTTAATTTTAAATTGATGGACATAAATTTTTGCCATTGACCGTCAAAAAAAATTTTGTCTTTAATAAGGGTTCTTAAAACTTGTGATTGGACCTTACTTAGCCGATCTTTAATGCCTACGTGTTTTACTTAAAAAGTTGTAACAGCTTTAATTGCAATTCATGTACAGGCTGTAAATAACCTGTACAGTACTTACTCCTTAATTGCTACTTTCAATTGTTAATGCTTTCTAAGATGACTACCAATTACCTTCCAAATACTCTATTCGAAACAGTATTTTTCAAGTTGACTTAAAAGTATCCCAATTCTGCTTAATAATACCCGAGTTCCACTACTGAAAGTGAAAGAAAACTCATAGACTGAACTCAAATTACTTTTTCCGTGAAAATCAATTGATGTTAATAGAACGAAGTAAGTTGTGGAAAACTGTGCTCCAATCCATCTCTTCCAAAAAAAAACAAAAACAAAAAAACAATAGTGAAAATTATGCTACAGTCCTTAAACTACCCATTTTTCAAACAAACCAATATGTTCCATTTCTAAGTCGAAAACCATGCCAAGCCTGTCTCTTCCAAAATGATCTCCCAGCAGGTCAAACTTTGTTTACTTGTCCTCGACGAGTGGCTTTGTTTCAATTTGATATTGATACCAAGAAATCTGTAAAATTAACCGGTAACACAAACTTCGCTTTTTAGTAAGAACCTACCTTCCACCGGCAATTTCGTTTTTCACCTACCACTGAGATTTTTGGGGTATCCTTTTCTTAAAAGTTAATACAATGCTGCTGTATGAACATATACCAGGATACATTGTTAAGAAATAAATTCATTATTTACGCCTCTAAAATGAACGGATTTTACGTGTTATATAGATCTAAAAATGCATTTCCTGGTTATATATCCAGGTTTTATATCCACCCACGTTTTTTTTTATTTTTAAATCAACCTTAACGTGTTGCATACATTACCGTATATCTCCACTGAAATCCGGTCGTTTAAGAAAAGAATTTGGTGAAAAATGCTACACCAACTTAAATAACATCTACTCTTACTTTCTATCGTCAGTTATGAATGGTTTGTTTCTGATTGGTAAGATTATTCGTTGTTATGTACATTTACAGCTCTGACAATTCATCTCAAAAATGTTGACTCAAGTCTCAAACTACAAAACACGTAAATCACATTAAGCACACTGTGGTAATGATAAGGATAAACGAACTCGAAATATTCTTTTCAATGAACATATCAAATCATAAATTGAAGTAAGTAGCTTTACGACGCTTTCGAAATATTTTGAAACAATCATTGGAGATACGTTCCAGTACTTTGTTCCGGTAAAAACACCCCTAAATTTTGCATCTAGACTGTCCCTTCCAGTCCTTTTTTGCGGGTTTCTTCTCCCCCCCCCCCCAACACTACTTACCACCGAAAACAACTTACAATATTTGGACAAGTCATGGTAAATTTCAGTTACTACAACAATTGCTTAGTGTGACCTTTTCAACTTTATTTTAACTTTTATTCACGGTACGCGAATTCAAAACTTAACGTTTGTTTTCCACGGGTGCCGCAACAAAGTTTACCCCAATTCCCGAATTCAAAGTCGTCAAAACATCATCTGCCTGAAATATTGTTGTCTACATCATCTCGACTAAATTATACAAAAGTTTTTTTTTTTTTTTTTTTTTTTGTAATGGCTCAACCATTGAAGAGAATTAGATTTAGTTTGATAAGTAGAACTCGAGAACTACACATCGTGCTGGTATTGAGAAAAGCTGCCACCAGTTTACCGCTATGAGGTCTATTGATGGATTTCTCGTTTTTGCTTCTAAAGCTCTAAACCTTTGGAAAAAAGTAACGATGACTTTGATAATTCATCATTCACCACATAGAGTTGAATTACATTTTTTTCTTAAAATCACACAGCTACCTTTGCAAAGACACTCTGAGACGAATCAGAGGGTTCATGAAATTTTTCAGATCTGCAGTTACCTTTATGCAAGAGATCGTTTTATAAGAAAAAAGAGCAAGTTTATTTAAGACCTTCATTTTTTATATCCTTTTAATTTTTTTCCTTCTTAAATAATATCTTTCATGAAATTTTCATGTTGCTTCTTCTTCAGAAATGCGTAAGTCCCGTGGGAATTTTTTACCTATTTTCTCCCTGTCATGTTATTCAACCCTGGGCTCATTAATAGTGTGGTTATCCTTTTAGCCAAGTCTGACATCATGCTTCCTTTAATCATAATTCATGTCTTATTTGCACTTAACTTTGTGCATTTTAACTGATAATTGTCACTTTACCCTTTGTAACTGCGCGTTCCATTGCATGTAAGGAATTCCAATAAACTAAGGGATAACATTATCATCATATTTTAAAAATATAAAGTAGAAGAATCTATGAAACACACCCATGCAAACGAAAAAATGTAATGTTCTTTCGAAAGATGGACAAAAAGAAGAAGAAGATCTTATTTAAACTCGTTAATGTGGTTATCTTGTTTAGGTTCATCTTACTTCTTTTACCAACAACCGGAGTATCCAAGAGATTGTCAAGAGGCTCGTAAACAGTGTTCATCTTTTAACAATAGTGGTGTCTACATCATCAAGCCAGATGGATATCCACAACCCTTTGAAGTGTATTGTAACAACGAAGTTGCATATGGCGGCTGGACGGTTTGTTACCAAAATATTTTTACTTGCAGAAACTGTGCGAGATTTATGATAAAGAAAACGTTTCATTAAGTAAAACACTTTACGTCAAGCGCCAAAAAATTAAGTCGTTTTTTTTCAAGAACCATCAAGTAAAATATGAAGACACATGTGAAAAATTGAAAAGAGTGAACGGTGTTCTGTATTTCAAGCAAAGACTCAAAACGCTATAGCATTTCACTCACACCATATACTAAGCTCATTGCATATAGCCCACATTATTCAATTTGAAATAGGTTATTCAACGTCGGGTTGACGGATCTGTGGCGTTTAAAAGGAATTGGGATGGCTTCAAGAATGGCTTTGGCTTTTTGTCCGCTGAATTCTGGATTGGAAATGATAAACTCTCTCACTTAACAAATCAAGCAGTTTATGAGTTTCGTAATGACATGATGCTGTCCAATGGATCATCTTTCTACGTCCAGTACAAGTCATTCCGTATCAGTGATGAGTTTAGTTACTATTCACTAATCTCGGCTGAAGACTTCAGAAGTAACTCGAGTGAGTAATGCTTAATCTATTTTTCTGCTTATTCAAAGTTGTAAGCTAACTTCTTGTTAAAGGAGTGCCTTATAGTGTAACATAATTAACGTTATTTACTCTTAGTGTTAGAAGTCTTACCATTGTGAAGCGATAAATGAGTTATTCTTTTGTTCTTGGTGAAGGCTGTGTTGTATCAACTTGTTCCTCTGAAATGATGCATGGAAGATGTTCGTGTCAGCAGTCATGTGACGATCCTATTGCTATGACAAATTGTGAAGACGACTGCATTGAAACATGTACACCTATCGGCTGTTTCGTGAGCGAGAAAAATATATTCATTTCGGTAAGTTTTTTTTTTTTTTTTTTTTTACATATCGTTTTGATTATAATTTCATGAAAAATTAGAAAGGTGATGTTGCATCATATATTATTATGATTAAAATTTTTCCGTAATAATTACCTAAGTTCTTCACAATATATTGTGATGTTCTTGTGCTAAAAAATCATTACAGAATGGTCAGTCGTATATTAACATCGCTTGCACTGAAAATTGCACTTGTATCGGCAATCGTCTCAGTTGTAACTCTGACTACGAATGTAGCCCTGATGCTACGTGTACGGAGAAAAACAGTGAACAGAAATGCTACTGCAATGAAGGTTACGACGGTGATGGTGAAACTTGCACTGCATTATTCACTGATTGTAATGATGCATATCAAGCTGGTCACACAACGGATGGTGTCTACACCATACTACCGACAAGATGGCCTGGATTACCGTTCAATGTATCCTGTGACATGACTACTGATGGAGGAGGATGGACTGTAAGTTACATTTGTTGTCACTAGGACTAAAGCTTTATTTTGGCCAAGACGAATGATCAAAACATTTATAGTATTTGTTTCATTGCTTGGGAGGTCATGCAATATGGCGAAAGCTTTGAAAGGGGCTACAGCCATTATCATGGCCCGCACGTATTTCTTTATTATACCTTGTGTTATGGATGTCGCAGCAAATGTAGGAATGCTTAGCCTAACTAGCCAAACGTTGTCCCATTGTTTTAATTGAAGTTTTCATAATCTTGAACACTTACGTGTTTGGAAAAAGTAAAGAATATCCTTCATAAATAAGTTTTTGCATGAGTGCGCTTCTCGTTGTGAAACTCTGGATAATTGGCATCATTTCTGGTTCCCAATGATTAGATTTTCCAGCGTCGAACTGATGGTGTGACCGACTTTTACAGATACTGGGATGACTATAAACACGGGTTTGGTTCTGCCGAACAAGGACGCGATTTCTGGCTCGGAAATGAGCAAATCCACTACATGACAAATCAAAAGGGATACAAGCTGCGGGTGGACATCCGCACATCTTTAAATGCATCATACTTTGCTGAATACGCATCTTTCAGTATAAAGAATGAATCTTCCAAATATCAACTCAGAGTCAGAAATTACAGTGGTGACGCAGGTTTGTTCAATCGCTTTCTACCATGCGGTAAGAGAATGCAATTCAGGGGGTAGTTAGACTCAAAGCTTTGGTAAAGAAAAGACATTGCTATTTACAATTCTTACTGCAAAGACTTCCTATATTTATTGTGAATACTGTCAAAGTTAAAAATATCGCAAAAATGCGTTTACACTGAGAGAAAGTTAATCTTTCATAAAATTTGGTACCCTCGTTGAATTCCTTAGCGAGTCTGAAGAAATGGCTTAAAGTGTCAACGAAATATTCTCTTCTTCACACATTTTCTTATTGTTTCATTCCCCAAAAAAACTTCTTGAAAATTATCTAACATCGTAAAAAGGATTTTTAAAACAATCCTAGTTATAAACGTTTATTTTTTCAATCATGGAAGTAATGTAGTCATTTGAGGAAATTGCTTAGCATATGCTAATAAAGCAGTCTCTTTTTGGACCATTGTTCCTTTTTTATTGCTATATTTTTCCATCCAAAAATACTTCTGTGAAGAAAAGGATTATTCTAAATCTTGAAACAACTTTTAATTGTCCAACTCTCTAAATGTAAAAGAGTGAAAATTATGCCAAACGAGTGACTACAGTGATAACTCTTTGTTATCGAGGGACACTCCACTCTTCCTCGGGTGATATTTGCACACATTAAGAATTGATAATCACTCCTAATAGAGGGCAATATCAATCAATTTTAACTCTATAACAGAGTGATCACTATAGTTACTCTTTCGCTCTTTTATATTAGGAGAGCAGAACACCTCCAATATCTTTCACTTTCAGAAAAGAAATACCAATACGTTTTATTATGAAAGTTCGATATTAAGAATTACTTCTCCTTTGACATGGTTACACTTTGGGGAGTGTATAACAAGGATGCGACTCTTGTTTGCCTGTGTTGCAATGGACCATTATGTGTTCAAGTAATTCATGGGAACAACCATTTAGGTTTTGAGGTCGCAACAGGGGAAAGAATTGAACCTATAAAAAGTTAAATTCTGAGATATGAGTTTAACAGAACTGGTATACTTTGATATAAACGGTTACCGCAATATAAAAAATTATCAAAGATCTTGGATTACCCCTAGTGTATGTATATAATTCTGAAAGAAGACTCAATTGTCAACGGGATACACAAAATATGATAATTTGGGGGCAATCTTCTTTTGATGTACTTGAACGGAGCAGTTGAAGAGAACAAATATGAATTTTCGATTCATCGTGCCACATTTTTGTTCAAATTTTATTCAATTTCCAGTTTCACAAAGAAATGCCCGTTCTTAAACTGCCTTGATTTATTGGCCAAGTGAATTCTGGACCATAAATCGTACTTCAGATTGAGTGAAACTCTTTGTGATCCGGGGACCAGTTGTGAGGGTCTACATCTCTAGGAACACTCAAAGGAGATCATATGGTCAGTTAGTCTAGCCCAAATACAAGAGGGGAATTGCTAAAGTCTAAGGCGTACTATTTAAATATATTCGTGTACGAAGTTCATATAACTGTCATAAGAATTACATGATAAGGGTGATTTCTTTAAAAAAATCTGATTTTGTCTGTCTTTACCTAAATTTCTGCATCTGTGATCTCGTATGAGCAATTTTACTTGAGCGTTTCCTTTCTTCTGCAGGTAATAGTTTGAGTTATTGCGTCAATGGTGGACAGTTCAGTACACGTGACCAAGACAATGACGGATGCAGCTACCACCATTTTGCAGAAGGACATAGAGGAGCCTGGTGGTACGACAGATGCTCGCCTTTCTGTGTAGAATGCTATCATAGTTATAGACAATGCGGTTATTTTGAAACGAGAAGCGGCTGCAATAACATTGGTGCTGGTTCAAACCTAAACGGTAACTATAACGGAGCTAACGGAGAACACATCTACTGGAACAGAAATAAGTACTGCAACCTAAACTTTACCGAAATGAAAATTCGTCCATCGTCTGCGTGAATAGTTACTTTGATGCCACTTTGATGTGGTGTTTAGTTACCTGAGAGGCTTCCTAAAGAAATAAGCTTTCTACATGTTGTAAGGATACCTTTTTTTAAACGTAAACGTTACAAACTTGATTCCACTTACCAAACCTCTTTCCACAAAAGTCGAAAAAGAAATGGAAAAATCTTTCCCTGTGAATATACTTTATCTTCGTCACGAAGTTACAAAAAAAAGGGAAAAGAAAATCACACACACACACGCAGGTTCTCCGCTTTTTGAAGAGTGGTTAAAGTTGAAGCCCCAAACAATATCAAACTTGTTTACTACTATTGCTTACAAACTATTTACTTGTTGTTCGTGTTTTGCCATAGTCAGTGCAACAGTATTACAATTTTCCAAATTTCGCCTTTTTGTCGTGGTATGAATTTATTACATATGTTATTTTATTTATTATTAACTACATAATCTCAGAACAGAAACCCACCCAGCAAACACAAAATGTTTCTAAGACGTTCTTAAAACGTTATAAAACGTTTTATAATGTTTCAAGAACGTTTTAAAAACGTTTTGTGTTTGCTGGGCAGAAGGGGTGGGGGGAGGAGTGTGGGCCCCACTCGTCTAGACATTACTTGCTCCCCATGTGCCCCCAAATCAGATTTAATTTAGTACCTTGAACCCTTTTTGCAATTTTCTGAAACAAATCTTTTACATAGAAGTACCCCCTTTTCGCAACCGTGAAAGATTTGTTCAGGAATTCTTAGTGCATTGAACCAATATCTCAGTATCTGAACAAGCGTGGAGAAAATGAAGTCAGGCATGAAGTTCCTCAGCGCAAAACGCACAACGAACAAGTTGTCCACTTGAGCTACTGTCACATCTCACCGGATTGCGTTAACGGAGAGGGAACGGAAACCCAAAACGGCACTCCGTTGATGTTCGTTAGTATCCGTTTAGTCTCTTGTTTTCCTCCGCGCCTCCTCCGACTACGTTTCATGACCAGGAAGGTCCGGTAGATGAGTTGTCCGCCCGACGATCGTGTATTACTCATACACTTATATTAGCTGCACTCGTAATATCATGCACATCGCATGAGGAGTACATACTCGACACCTGCTATGAAGGTAAGTAGATAAGTGTCTGTCACATCTCACCGGATTGCTTTAACGAAGAGGGAACGAACCCCCAAAATGGCTCACCGTTGCTGTTCGTTAGTATCCGTTTAGTCTCCTGTTCTCCTCCGCCGGCTACGTTTCATGACCGGTAAGGTTCGGTAGATACGGTGCGAGATTTTGAACATGCACAAAACTTGGACCGGATGTCGACCGGAAAAAGTCTCTATTACTTATAGGTTACTTAGCTTCCGTTCTATCAGCGCCTCATGCGTTTTATCAGTTCCGTATGCGTTTGTAATACTGTACTTCTCCGTTGGTGTCCGTTCGTCTCTGGTGATCGCTATTGCTTAGAGCTAGAACGATTCTAATTTTTCGTTCCTAGACGCCCAGACTTCACCCGGTTTCCTTCCCGGTTTCTTCTCCGTTCCTTCTCCGGCACTCCTACGTTTTGCCCGTTTCTTATACAGTAAGTGCCCGTTCCTATTCCGTCCCTTTCAATGTCTTCTGTTTATATTTGCAATTTCGATCGTACCCTAATTACGAAGAACACACTTGCCTTTCTTCTTCAATCACGCAGGTGTCCCTGGTCGAAAGCTTAATTTGATTTTTTTTTTTTTATATGTTGAAAGGGGATGGTTTTCCTCCTGTTGCCCTCATGGTGAACCGCACATGATAACATTCAGGTTTTTTTAATACAAGTATGGTGTCTGGCGAGCCATATGTGATGGGAAAGTTACGAGATGTCCGTCGTTATTTAAACGGACACCTCAACCCATTCCTATATAAAAAATGTACACCTAATTTTCTGGTGGGGTCAGTGCCTGTGTAGGCTTACCCCATATCAGCGCCTGTTACTACTTTTTTCCCTTTTTTTCATCCTCTCCCCCCCTTTTTTGTTTTGTTTTTTGTTTTGTTTTGTTTTTTGTTTTTTTGTTTTTTGCTTTTCCATTTTCCTCCCTACTTCCTTTTTCTCCTTCTTTTTCTGCGTTTCTTTTCTTATTGGTTTTCTCGTTTTCCTTCTCCCCTTGTCTTTCCTGTCGTTTTTATTATTTTCCGTCTTACAACCCGATCTGAGCTACCGATCTGTGGGCTAGAAAATAACATCGGACAGTTTCTACTCGGAGCGCCAAGGTATATGTGGGCGTAGCGTACCAAGAAATGTATTGCCAAATACCTCCCAGATTATCAGAAATGAAACTTTCTAGGCGTTGTAAGTTGTATCTTTGCATACCTTAATAAATTTAAATGTACTCATCAAAAAAGGTAAACCAGAAATAGTACATTCACTTTTATATCATAACTCGGGATCTTACGGTTAACTTGCGCTTAAAAAATACATCCAATCGGCCATATTCTGCTCATGGTCTTCGCCTGGATTTGCCAGGACTGTCGACAAGGCTTGAAGATGGGGACATTATTACGAAGCAACAGCAGAATATACGCAGTGCGCGGAAATTACTCTGCAAAGTATGTTTCATTATCCTTGTTCCCACCTTTATCCACTTTCGCCATCCTCAACCACAGTTTTCATCCTTCCGGTAACCCACCATAGATTTATGGACTCTGGATCCCATTCCTGCCTTGAGAAACTCCTGGTTTCACCGTATAGTAATGTTTTGTTATGATGCATTTAATTTCATACACATCCCAGACCTTACAGGGTTTTACCCTATGGTTTCCCACGTGGTGTTACCCTGGATCCCGCCAGGGGTAGCATGTCAGTATGTGCACTCAGAACTCGGAGATCGCTACGACATCCGCAGTCTCTGTTGGGACCGTTGAGTAATTTACTTGCACTTACACTTGCGTATTATAGCTATGAGATTGATATTCTGCAATCAGTATATTTGTGTACATCCATGTCATGTTTACTATCAGGGTAGGTATGATGTTCACCGGGAAGCAAGACCATTTAACCCCTTTAAAAGTACACGTTAACCCAAATATTACTTGCATGGCGTAACATATCACAGTAAAAAAATTCTCTGTAAATTTACAGTAACATTTACTGGCAGGTGAGTTGCCATTGAATGGTCTGTGGTTGTGTATTTACAGGACTTTAACATAAAAATTTTTTACAGAAGTCTTGAAAATTACTTTACAGGGAACGTCCCATGTAATTATTTCACAGCATCGCACTTTACAGTACTTCAACTTGAACAGTTTACGTCTGTGGAGTGTAACAGATTTCTTGAAAAAAATTGATTACAGATATTACCGTAAAATTTCTTGTTTATAATCCCTTCATAAAATCAGAGAGGACCACGTACCCTGCTTCGTACTGCCATGGTAC
This sequence comes from Actinopyga echinites, assembly GCA_010015985.2. Lineage (NCBI taxonomy): Eukaryota > Metazoa > Echinodermata > Holothuroidea > Aspidochirotida > Holothuriidae > Actinopyga > Actinopyga echinites. The sequence continues at coordinate 12,659 of JAAAJZ020248583.1, forward strand.
CGCTCATTTGAAAGAATGGCGTTAAGTTCGTAAGCTTCAAACACAAACAGATTTGTGCTTACTTCTTTCTAAAAATCCCTTCGGTGCAAACAGGTTTGTGATTATCTTACCAGTTTCCGGCCAAAGAGCATTTAACATATTAATTGTAATTAATATTCATTGTTATATACAGTGCTGTAATTTTATATTTATAAATTCTTCATAATGTATACTAGAGAAATATCCATTACT
>JAAAJZ020250794.1:0-12882 GCA_010015985.2 Actinopyga echinites
CTAAAAATTTTTCCAAGTGACTAACAATCAAGACATGAATTTTGCCCTGAAAATTAAGTGCCAGTACCTCAAAATTGACAATTTTTTGGCCCTGAAATGACCATTTTGATTTGCTGAGGATGGGGGGAAAGAAAGAGGGGGACTATGACCCCCTCCAGACTTCCCGCCTTGTGCAGCTATGGATATGGAAATTCAGAAAGGGAACAATCATAAGTAAGTAATTAACAACAGTGGGAAGTAAGTATGGAGATGTAGGAAGAGAGAGCAAGATAAAGTATTATTATGACACTAAACTACAGTGGGCTAAGACCATTACGACAAATCTACGAATCAAAGAACAGTGAGATACAAGACCAAGAGATTTCATCAAGGATGGTTATAACTAGTACTAACAACAAACAAGGAAGGGTTGGTGAGATCCTATGGAGTTACAAGTTCAGTTACTGCCAGGGACAGTGGGACTGTGACATCTGAAAAGGACACTGAAATCTAGAACTAGAGACTGCAGAGAAATCTTCCTTTCAAATGCCAGTGATAGATACATGGAAAATAAGACCATGGCACATGCAAGGACCATTTTATTCATTTATTCATTTTTATTCATTTTATTCATTTATTTAGAAAACTTGCAGAAGAATAGACAAGATCTTAGAAGGTAATAAATGCGTGCTAAAGAAATCTATAAGCATGACACGTATGCAACCATCACCACTGTGATTGTCCCATACTAATGTCAGGCAGGGTTGCCAGACTTTCTGGGAGACTGGCCAAATATGGCATACGAAGTAGATAAAAAATACCAAATGGGACACTGTGAAATGCAGCCAGTGTACAAAAATGGAGACAAGCTTTACAAAGTCACGGCGAATTTCATGATAATCAGAGTAGTTTATCTGCCCATTTGCTTTGGTAATGTGACTGAATATTAAGCATATTTCATATAATTTTTTAAATGGAAATTTTAGGAAAATATACACAGAGACAGACTGTAATTGGTGAAAAAAATGCCGCCACAATGCTGTTTGGCATGTGTTTTCATTTTTGTTCCTCCAACAACGGTCAAAAGACGCCAAATTTGCCACTTTTGGCATTAATGTTAAACGCCAATACGGCAACCATGATGTCAGGCAAATTCACTTTTCCCTCCTTACATAGTTTAGTGAAAATGACGTCACAAGTTGAAAGATTAATATGGTGCAATTTGGACTGTGCTTTGTGGGTAGGGTAATATATAATTAATATGTTAATGGATGGGAATGAAGAGCCTTAAGCACTGGAAATGAATGCTTAAAATTTATCAACTGTCAAAAGCAGACGACATGACTCATGAAATATGTTGACATGATTATTTGTTTCTGTGCCACCGTTCTCTTAGGAGTCTCTCATGGGAATACCAATACTTCAAGCATAAAAGACAGATAAAAACAATAAAAGTTGACGCACAGTTTGCCAGAATTCTTTTCTTCCATTAGCGTGAAAAAAAAAAAATTGCAAATACTTGAACTGTAGTATGTGAGGGCAGCCCAAGCTAGCGACTGGCAGTGACTGTTTTCAACAGGCTCTCATGCTTTTAATGATTACATCTTACAAGCGATGAATCAAATGTCAAGTGTATTTGCATTCAGACTAGGTGGCTGAGTAAGGAAGGCCTCACAAAATGAGTCTTTCCCACAAGATTGAGCAATTCAGACCGAAATGGTTCGGCCATGCTTGGATTCTTACGTGAAATATGACCGAGTGGCTGACCGACCCTGGGTTCTCATTTTCACATCAGGCCTGCTTCCAATTCGATGTGTAGCATCCATCCTTCACTATATTAGACATACACTGTTAGCTTTTGTGAGGGAACTAACTTTGTTGAAGAATGGGATTCAAATTTTCATTTCCCACTAGCATAGAGGCATAAGGGAAAAAATTTCACAGGGAGGTGGGATGATATATTTGCTGTGAAAACTTGCCCTAGTGGGGTGTAACAATGATGATGTGAATTTTGCTCTCAAACTCAAGTAACAGTGCCCTGAAACTGAGGATTTTTTGCCCTGAAATAGACATCTTGATTTGCTCTGGGGGGTTGCCACCCTGCCAGACCCCTCGCCTCATGTGCCTATGCCCACTAAGTATTTATACGGTATAAAGAGTGTACCCAATAATTGTACATGTATGATGTGTTATCCTTCAATGCAGTTGGAATACCTTTATCACACCCAGCAAAAGGTTACGACAAAGCTTAGGGAAAATGAGAAAATTTTGAATTCCCACACAGCATTCCTGCTGACTGAGAAATATTTACATGATTTAATATTGTCTAGCCATGCTTGATGTGTGATTCTTCACCACAAGGTGAAAGACCTTAAGTTACCATACAGCAAAAGTTTCAGGGGGAATTGTTTGATGGTAATGTAAAATGAATTTTGAATTCCCACAATGCATTGCACATTGCTGAGAAATATTCACATTATGTAACTAATACTGTATCTGGTTGATACTCAGTTCTTCAATAAAAGGTGTGGGACCTTATTGAACATGACAAAAATTTGTCACGAGGTTGCGTTAAGTGTGAAATAATGGGAACTGAAAGTTGCACTTCCACACATCGCCATCCAGGAAGAAATTTCACTGGGAAGGCAGGTTTTTGCCCTGAAAATTTTTCTTAGTGACAGATGCATCATGACAATAATTTTCCCCTAAAAAGTACAGTGCCAGTGTCCTGAAATCTATTTTTTTTTGTCCCGGAAATCAATATTTTCATTTGCTCTGGGGGACTGCCTGCTACCCCCCCCACTTCATATGCCTATGTTGCCACATGATTTTACAAACATGTTAAAATGCCATAATAATTAACTATTTAACTGAATTGGATGTATGCGTAATCCTTATACATATGGCAAGTGTGAATATGATTACTGTAAGTGTTTGACTTGTAATATATTCTTCACTTCAAGGTGGAAGGATTGTAGTTACCATGCACTGCGGAAGTTTTCATTGTGGAAACACTGGCTAAAAATAGGAATTTTGCAGTTCCATCAAGTATTGTACAAGTACAAAATGTCATGGCTACCACCTGGCTGTATACTGCACTTTATCAATGTTATTACTGTTAGAACTTGAACCGATACTACTGTAATAACCTTGTAAATTAGCTCGGATACAGACTGTAGAGTTGAAAGAGGGGCATACTGTTCATATACAGGTATTTGCAACAATATTGTAGATATGCAGATAATAGCACTACCTGATAATGCTGTGAAGTGTCATTTCATTACATGAGGTAAAACATGCTGGAACTTATGTCGCCAGATTCAAGACCAATAGCCTACCCTTTGCATGTAGTAAAGGCCTTGTGACACTTGTTTGGTGGTACCTTAGGTTTACGGAAAACGTTGTCGCAATATGGTACTGCTATGGTTGGCAACAATTCCTCATTTGAGTACCCTGTAGAGGCACCAGTAATGTTGTTCATAACCTTAGGCACCAACAAAAGAATGTCACATGGTCTTTACTTCATGCCAAAGGTTGGGTTATAAACAAGGAATTGTGGCTAACACTGATAGTGAAAACTGTTAACTGATACAGCACTGAGAATGATCCTTCAAAAGAAAAGTGGAAGACCACATCACATGCTGTTGAATTCTGCAACAGCTCTGCTTCCCTGGAAAAGGAAAACGGTACTGTGTGCTTCCACAATGCATTACAACTTACCCTAACGTAACGATAAATACTTGTGACATAGTGCTCGAAGTCTATCTATCTATCTATCTATCGTAATTTTGCTCCACTGTAAATTATGCCGGCATTGTTTATTGGTCTTTGATGAAATTTTTATGCACCTGAAAGTAATTAAACTTTTTAGTAGCTTGTGGAAAAATTGTGGCTCAGTGGTGAAAGACATCAACCTCTCTCACCACAGCAAATGAAACCAAACTTCAGTTGCATGCCTGGTGTTCCCTCCAAGTGGGTTAATGGAATAACAGTCATGAATTTTACTCTGTAATCGACAAGAACCCCGTTTCGTGACTTGCTTTAATCCATGTAAGTAATGTCTAGGTTAATACCACGAGCGAAAGGTGCCAAGTTGTTTATGTTCGATAAATACGAACCTAAAGATTACGATTTCAGGTTGTCTTGCGTATATAACTTTCAAATGACAGTTATTGTGGCATCTTGTGCTCGGATTGTTTTAACTTGGATTTCATGAAACAAGGTAAAAAGCTGTTGACAAAGAATCCAACCACGGACGTGAGTAAATGTCTTACGCCATCATTAAGATGCTAAAATTGTGTTGTCTGAGACATCTCTCATTCCGACATTCTTTGAGTTCTCTTCAAGTTAGTAAAAATAACGCCACCAAGCGGTCTGCATGGCAGCCCAAGTTCAGGAATTTTTAAAGTGACATGTAAAGTCTTTCGAAGCTATATCACCACTAGCTTCAATATAAAAGCCTGACATGAACAATAAGACCAGTGAATGCCCACCTGTTCAATGTGTAATTCAATTCAGGTCAAATAAATAATAACTGGAAAACTGTTCAGGATTTGAAATTGCAGCCTTAAACTTTGCTTGATCTATTAAGGTCAAGAATGCCTTAAACTGTCTTCATCAGATTTTTTGTGGCTAAAGAGGTAATGAAAAGGATTTATACATACTGCAGATTACCAACATCTATAAGGTGCACTCAGTGCTCATCTTAAACTCGCAATGTGCTGCTTGAAATTCTAAAATTAATTCTAAAGATAAATTATTAGGCTTGGGCAACTCTGATATTTTTGGAGTTGAGTACCCGCGGCCTGAATAATCGTGACTCTGAAGCTAGTTGCGATTCCTACTTGGTATTGAATTCAATGACATCATAACTAACCAACAACACAATGGCAATGAGTATTTGGAGAATAGCATCAGTGGATTAAATGGAAATGTGGAAAATTGAGATGTAGTACTGGTGACAACTAACAGTTTGACAGGCAAAGAAAGAGAGACAGGTTGTTTTTAATGTTATAAATTTAACAAATTTGCAAAAGAACATAAATTCAAACTGTTCAAACATACAAAAAAACGATCTTCATGAATGTTTATTTATAGTATTAAAAATTGTTCAGGAGTTGTGACTCCAATGAAAGTGGAGTCTCGTTGCGACTCTGGAGTAGAGTCCGGTAACCCGCCCAGACCCTCTACATTTTACTTCCAGTGGAGGAAGGACCATAAGAGACAATTGTGGCAGGAACATAAAAGCGAGTTTTTGAAACACAAATTTACAGTTTTCATGTATGTTTTTGATAACACTGAAAATAACACATGAGTCACAACTCTTTTGAAAGTGGAGTCATAACTTGACTCCTGACCAGTAGTTGAGACTCTGAAGTGCTGTGTTGAGTAACTTGCCCAAGCCCACTCAACAAATTAGTCACAGAATTAATAAGTAATGAACCCCCTTCTTTTTTCTTTTGCTTTGCAGGTTGGAAATCTCCAAGCAAAACTTCATTCAAGTCAAACAGCATCACAGGACAGTAGCCACTTACTTAAAAAAGAAGTAAGAAATTCTGGTCAATGTTTACTTTAAGTTTAACATTTCTGAGTTTGCCAACATCAGTTATTAGTTTTCATGATGAAAGTAGACAAAAGCATTTCCTCAGTTTTAAAAATGATGTGTAAATTTTGTCACAATAAATCAGAACCAGCCAATGCTTATGTTTTGCTGATCATTACTTATACCCCTCCCCGGTGCATCCAGCCCTTCTTCTCCTACCCCCCACTTAGGGTTTGTATTAAGCTGCACAATTGCATGATTCCCTCTCAAAAAAGAGGAATCCCTCCCATAGATATTTTCAAGGAGGGATAATCCTTACCAAAAATTTGGAAGGCTTGATCATGGTATTCATACAAAAATCCCAGAAAAACATGTAGGTCGCTCTCATTTTATACAGATCCATCCCAAAATTTTCCGTAGGCAGGGACATTCCCTCCTAAAGTAGGGAAGCTAGTGCAAACCCTTCTCCCACCCATTGATCTTCATCTTGACTTCGAAATCAATCATTTAGACATTTTATAAATTTTCTTTATAACCTCTGCCAGTTATCTAGGAGAGAAGATACTGTACAGAAATTACGAAAAGAAATCTTGACATTACAAGAACGTATGGATCATTGCCAAAGTGAGGTGAGACTTTCTGCATTGTGCTGCTATTATGCTGCTCATTGCGATAGGTAGATGTCCTTAATCTCAGCTTCCATTATTTGTTACATATATCATTTTGAATGCGCAGAGGAACATATACATTCAAAATATGTGAAATGGCAACCATTTTGGAGATTGCATAAACTTTACATATCAAGTATATCACCAAGCATCTGTTAACGTATGGTTACAATTTCTAAGTGTATCAGTTAAATTGGCATGTGTTGATGGGTTGTATGTGTGAGTGTAACATCACAGTTCTGAACAACAAACATTTCTAGTAGAAGGAAAGATCTTGTGAGTACTAAACACAGTAGCAATGTTTGCATTAACTGGTGTTTTGCCGTATCTTCCAAGCAGATTTACTTAGATTTACTTAATATTTGATGTGAATGTGTTAACAACTAGTGGTAACATTATATGGCATCAGTTGTTAGCGCTAATTAATATTCATGAGGAGGAGGGACTATATATGATTATATATAGCAGGGAAATTGATAAATTGGTAAACTGATGGAAGGTGGATGAAACAGACACCATTTCTTCAGACTTGGCACAGTTGTATTATTAAGAAAAAGAATGTTTTATGGTATCATGAACTTATTATCTTAAGTAATATTCCTGAGCAGGAAGGATCATGTATAAAAATTGTCAAAAAAGGTTTTTCAAAGAATAGCAAATAGAAGGATGATATCACCATACAATTTGGGCACCATGCAAGTTCATCCCCATTGGCAGTGCTGCTAGTTTTGTCCTTTGTAAAACTTTATGGAGAGCTTAAATGTCTAAAAATTTTTGAAGATGTGAATTTTTTTCCCAGAAATATTTCCATTATGCATATCATAGGTTTGAGGTAGTTTTGCACTGTAACCTGTGACAGGTATACTTCTTGTGCTGTTATTTTATTTTTGAGTGTTATTTTTCAGTTCTCATTTGAATGGGAAAAAGTTTTTTGTGATACCTTTAAGTTTTCTGATGGACCTTGTGGTTAGTGTGTCAGTAAGTAGTCTCCAAGGAGGCTGAAAATTAAATCATTTTTGCAAACCTCTTGTTTACAGACTTGTTTTTCCTTTCTTATTTTCAACACATATTTTAGCCCTCACCTCTGTATCAGTTTTGGCCCATCTTTTCAGTTGTGACATGCTTTTAATTTTCATAGCTTAGCATTGCTAGCAGTAAGATTGCAGAGATATCACTTGATAGCATAATGTTGCATCTAGTATTCTAGTTCCTGCTGCTTTATCAGAACAGTGTCTTTGCTTCTTCCTTCTCTTTGCTTTCATCTGCTCATGCTCCATCCATGCTGCATTTCTCCTTCAACAGATACAAGAGAAAACCACTCACATCCACAGACTAGAAGGAGAGTTAAAACACTCGCAGGAAGAGGCATTCAGTAGTCGGGCAACGCTGGAGAAACATCAGGACGAAATTTACAGATTGAAAAAAGAAACTCAGGACCTCTCAAATGAAAGGGATAGTTTGAAACATCAGCTGGAGCTGAATAAATCTTCATCTCAAGTAACGAATGCTGCATTAGCAGATGAGGTGATTACTTGATAAGATACTCTTACCTTAGGGTACGATCAAGAGGGTTTATGGCTAGGACAGGAGCCAGCTGGGCACAAAAATTTTATTAGGTGGAAAATTTGAAATTTTGGTGAAACTCTTGTAATCTGATGTAATCAGACCCAAACTAGGGTTGGTGAAAAAGTAGCAGACAGACAAACAACAAACAAACAAAAGTTGCTTTGAGATGTTACTAACTTTGAGATTTATTTTGTTTTATTTAGCTAATAATATTCTTATCATGACTCACAAGACAGAAGTGGTTACATTGTTCATCATACAAGTGTTCCATCTATATTTTGTGAACATCAAAATGCATCAGTTGATGAGTGAGTCCATGATACCACAACTAGAATGCTGCTTTGTACGTACGTAGTGGTCTGTAGAATATAGCTTTGGTAATTATGTCCCATTTATGTGCACAGGTACTCTACAGTATAGACATACATCTTTGAAAATGAGTCTCATAAACTATGCTCACATACAGAACTGCGATATTTTTCATTTTAATTTGCTGGAAAGAAGAAAATTTTTAAAGTTGTTTTCAAGTAAATCTTGCATAATTATGGTCATAGCCATGTTAGTGAATTGAAGTATTGTAAAGGGATCCCTGAGGACTGTTTAGCCTGGCATGCCTCCAAAGTAAGTTAGAGAATTTTTGATTAACATTATATTTTTTTTTAATTTCCTAGTCTGTGGGAGGATAAAGTTTGCACAGTAGAGCAAGTCCAGAATGGTGAAGTCTTTTGTAGCTGTGCAGAATTATCAGTCTATGCTGTAATTGATAGGGTGAGTTTTTTCCTTTGTAAATTTCTTCTTCCAAAAATACTAATTTTGTACCTGGCAATGCATATTATGAGGAGTCACTTGGTTGCTGTGGTTACAAGGTAGTCATCTTCAGAATTATCAGAGTGCGGTAAGTAATGTTTGCAAGGATTTTCAAGTAAGTGTGGAGAGTTGTCCCAGTCTGTTTTTTGGAACTGTGAATTCAAACTTCTGGCGGGGAAACTACCGTGAAAAAGAACCAGCTCGTGTACCTTTAAGAAAATTGACCTTGTCAGGAAAACTGTCCAGCTGTGACTACTTAGCAATTGCAGTACTGTGACTAATCAAGCATTTGATACTCACTGCAGCCTCTGTGCTTGACTGGTCAATGCATGTCTATATGATACCACTTTTTCCCAGCCAAGTGTTTAATTACTGACAAAAGGTCTGAAGTTCATGCATTACTATCACTCTGTTAGTGATTACATGAAAGTAATACCATCTTGCTTTTAATACTTGTGGAGATGGTCAAATTAGAGATGAATCCATTGAGCAGTGCATGATGAAACTATTGCCTTAAAATTTTGATAGCAGTAATATCTAGCTAGATTGCATCTTTGACCTCGAAGAGAATGCTTCAGGACACAGCTGAGACACCTGATGCAGGCAGCTTTTGATACTAAAGTCCAATATTTTGGGGTTGGAAAGTCAACTTTTTTAGCGTGATCAATATAGCAAGTGTGTAATTCAGTTCGGTTCTGTAGGTGGCTTGTATTTGTTGTCAGAGTCAATTGTCCATCCTGACTGTGTAATATATGATCAACCTCACTTTTTGACTTAAAACAGGTAGTTTGGGTTGGATGCTGCACAGTACGATAATACATAGCGACTGTTCGGCCTAAGTGAAATATTGTAGTGTATACCTGGCAACAGCAGGTAGTAATGAAAACATATATAATACCCTTTGAACAAACTTCAGTACAGAATAAATATGCTCACAGATGAGTAGTATTTCTATTCAAGCTTCCTAGATGGAAATTTGAAGAAAGCTAACCTAAAGATTGTCATAATATAGTCAGAAATAAAAAAAAAATAATTCTAGAGAGAACTAACTTAGTTAATAACCCAGATGCAGAGAATGATTATGCAGCTGGTACAGTATCTGTTAGAGTGTTGCTGTGTGTGTGTTTTATTTGTCGACATACCCTCTTCAAATTTAAAAATTTGATGTCTAAAATGTTTGACACACTACTGTTTTACTGACAATTCCATCATGGATAGCAGGTGATTCTTGGCCGCTTTTGCATTTTTCTGATTGCAGTTTTGAATCAAGCTTATTTCCTCTCTCCCAAGTGTCTGGGTTTATTTCTCAGTATTTCAAGTTGTTATGTTTTAAACAGCTAATGCAAAAGTAAACTCCTGACTACAAGACCATTACTAAGTTGTTTCTTCCTTTTAAGTTTGAAAATGTGATGTCTACATGTATTCTACTGACTGCATTTCACCCCAAGGGATGATTTTTGGAGTTTCAAACATACAATTGCATTTTCATGAGTACTGCTAATAAAGCTAGAGTTTATCTTCTCTCTGTCTTTACCCCCAAGGTACAGGATTCATTTTTTCCCAGTATTTTCAGGTAGTTCTGTTTTGAAAGGTTTCTGCAAAAGTGCGAACCTCTGATTAATGAGCTGTATGAATTGTGAAATCAGCCATTCGAAAAAGATATTAATATGCTGGTTGAAGAAAAAATTTGAGCATGAAAAGAGATGGAGGCATTTTGTACTTGGCGGAAAAGTTTGGAATGTAACCACCTTTATGTCATTATTTCTGCAGATGAGCCAACTCAGCCGTGAGATTCTTTTGTCAGTTAAGAAAGTCCTCACAAGTGCAGTTTGAATTCCATGAAATGCTTCCGTCAAGTCTGGCCTTGTAATTCAAGGCAACAGTACGTGAATGATAAACACACAGTTATAATGTTGATTGAGTAATGTGACAGAACCAGATGACATAGTGTGAAGAATTTTATACTTTGTGCGGTTACTGGAGAGGGGACTTTTGTAAACAAGTATGGTTGTGTTAAATTGCACTTTTATTTCACAAAACTTCCGTAACTTTAGACAAGAGTAAGAATTGTAGGAGGACGGCAGAAGTCAAAATTACAGAAACATTTTTGTAAACACATGTTCCTCAGGAGAGTTAACATTTTTGGATATCATGTTTGGCATGTGGATGCAGCACATAAGAAAAAGTTGGCAATTGCACTGGGTCCAAAAGGTCATTTCAGGTCAGCAGGGGTTAATATGTGCAAAAATTTTGTAAATGGGATGTCAAGCTAGAGAATAGTTTCACCCTACATGTGGTATGTTGATGCCTAGATGTAGCTTGGTCAATAGATCACTTTAAACCTTATCATGAACTGCTTAAAAAAGAAAGGGGAAGGGGTGGGGTAGGGAGGAGGGTGGAGTGTAGAAATGGGATGAGCACTTTTGCTCAAAATTTGGGTGATTTTGCTTCCTCTATGTTCACCTAAAATGCAACCAATTCTTTTGGAATGAGCAAATTTTCAAATAAAGTGACCCCTTGACTAGGTATGCTTATGTTAAAAATGTACTCTCAGAAACTGAGGAGGGTAAAATGAGTAGAATTTGTTAAGTTGTGCTGTACTTTTTAAACACATTGCATTGTGAGAAAGGGCCTGGAGGCTGACTTGATAGGGGTGGGGATTAAAGTAAATGGGATATCTACATACATTTAGAACAGTCTGTTTTACGGATCTGTGATATGAAATTTTTGGTTTTATGAAAAGATAAAAAACAACATTTATAGCAAAGTGAGTGAGTCAAGTGACTGGAAAGCATGCTCAGGAGAAAATTTCTGTTGACACCTGTTGAAATTCCAACAAGTCCGAACTGGTATCTACAGGGATGAACAGGGGAAAGTCTCCAATTACCTGTTGGAGTGAATGAAATCAACAGGTGCCAATAGGTAACTAACTGGTTCCTGTTAAAACCTGTTAAAACCTGTTGATACCTGTCACCAGTTACCCATTGAACCTGTCCAAACCTGTTAAAACTTGTTCATACCTGTTCAACAGGTTTCAACTGGAATTTTCTCCTGGGTGGTTTCCCCAAGAGCATGTGTGAAAAGCAAGAGCACATGCTCTTCAGTCTTTTTTTTCTAGCATAATTTGTGTCAACTGTGTAAAATCTTCCAGCAGTCATTAATGAAGTGTTTTTAATTGTAATGGATGTTGAATTTTAATCAGACTAACCAATTGGACTGCTTTTTTATAGCATAATTTGTGAAAACTGTGTAAAATCTTCCAGCAGTCAATAATGAAGTGTTTTTAATTGTAATGGATGTTGAATTTCAGTCAGACTAACCGATATGACTGCTTGGTTCTGTTCCAGGTACAACGAAGGCTGCCACCGGTAGTGCTAGCTGTCTTAATATTGACAGAACTTCTCCTCTGGGCTACCATACTAATGCTCCTCTATGCAAACAGGTGAGTTGTTTTTCTGCTTGTACTCTCCTTGGTGTGTTCAAGGGGGAATTAAGTCTGAGCAAGACTTTATGAGAGTCTTATATCAAATCCACAGACAAAGAATTTTCTTTAATAGGATTCAGAAGTGCTGATACTGGGGTCACATGCATACATGAGTCATCAGATCACTAGCTCAGTATCAGAACGTGATTAGGCCTCCATTCATCATCAAGGTGTGCTTCATTAAGCATTCAACTCCATTAGCTTTCCTGACAGTTTTCTCCCGACTACATGCACTTTTGCCCAGGTGTGAAGTGATCAAATTTTACCCAATTATCACTTGCTTCACGGTTGAGTTTGCTTGGGGCTCATCTTGTGGAAACCAGAAATTTCACGCTTTTGTCTGATCTTTTTCCTTTTCATAATACCAGAGGCCTCCTAAGGGACTACTTCCTAAGCTCTTGGGTACATATTTTACATGCAGGTCTTATTATCATGTCCTTTTCACACATGCTCTCCAGTTGACTCACTAACTTTTACACTCGACCCAGATCTGATCCCGTGATCTTTATCAGGAGATCATATTAGCAACTAACCATTATATTCCTTGATCCTTGTGCATTTACACTTGTTTCATACTCTGATCTCCCTCAAGTATGCCTACCACATGTGGCTGCTGTTTGAAAAACTTTTCCAATCTTAGAAAAAAGGAAAAAACCAAAAGTGCCATTGTTCTTGAGTCACCATTGATGCTTGAGGAATTATTTCAAGCAGGTATTCATGTTTGACGTATTGTCAGGGTCTGATCCTCCACTCTTGCCAAGATCAAAATCAGAAGATCAGATCCAGATCAGATCTGCTACTACACAACAGCTTTGATCCTGAGCTCAGGATCTGAC
>JAAAJZ020251902.1:0-12880 GCA_010015985.2 Actinopyga echinites
ACTAATTAAGGTGCTCTGAATACAAAATGGTGCACTTTTAAGTAAGGTTATGCTGTTAAATTCCTCAAATTTTTTATGCTGTTAAATTTTCAATTTTTCCAATATTTTTGAAATGTTTGAATATTTTTGGCCCATATATATATATATTCTAGCATGCCAAAGTGGGGGGTGAAACAGGGTTTCCGTCCCCCACCCTCGAGAGTGGGGGGCGGTCGCCCCTCTGCCCTCCTTTTCCTACGCCCATGGTGTAGAAGTTAGTGGTGGTCTGATCATCTATATTGATTTTGGAATCACTTGATAACAGAATTGTCTTTCAACATTGATAGACAACTGTTCCCCTTTGAGATGGTTAAACCATTTTAATAACTTGCAATAATTGAAAAATCTGTGGAAAAAAGGGGCTCAAATTGTTCAGACTCAGAGAAATACAGTATTTAAATTTTCATGGCATCCTAGGGTATACTAAAGTCAGAATTTCACTTCGTTTGGAAATGTTTATGTACTTTTGAAGTAGATTTCAATGGATTTTAAGAGTTAAAGGTTTAATAAAATACAAATTGTACATAATACATATCATTATTTGTTCAAGAATTGAACAAAATGATTGGTGACATAGTCTATTCTAACTTTCTATAACTACATTCTAGGCATTATTGACGTAACAATAAATATTGTTTAGCAAATTGTGGAATCCCTTTAATTTTGTAATGACACAAATGTTACAGGTCATCGTTTTTGTCTGCAATTCGTGATTACATGCCAATGGTTTCTATCCAAGAGTTCGGTATAGTTGTTACCCTAGATACTTTGTTTAGTTAGTGTTCTTCCAATTATGAAGTGATTTGAGCAACAAAACTTCACTTCGGATCGATTCCGGCTTAATACCCCAATCACTGGTGTTACGGCTATAGGCATACAACACACACCGAACAGCGAAAAAAATGCAAAAGAATGGGGTTAAAATTCCAAACGGCTTATTATTTACACCCTTCTCCTTAGTACTCTTAATCTTACAATATTTACGTTTACTTAGGCCTGATTACAATAGTTACAGTGTGTACTTATGTAGTATACTGTAAGTTCCTCTAGGAGGGGGCGACCCTTCTCGTGGAATTATGTCAAACCAGTGACAACAGGAGACAGTCCATTCGGTTAATCTCTTCGGTCACAACTTTATTGAGTACCATAGAACAGACTTTGAATGGAATAAAAACGCGAAAAGTTTGAGAATTGAGAAAGCTTCTTAAATAACCCATAGTTGTAAAAGCTGTGCAAGCACCCTACCGCCAACATTACCATAACGGTCAATGGTCGCCATCGGTTCTGTGTCAGTGCAGGGAGTTAACACACATGCCTAGCTGTCCTATGTTTATACTCATACACAGTCGGATCCCAAATAACCATTTTCACACCAGTTTTACCCTGTAAAAAGAATTATAGCCATATCATTCATAATACCCATTAGCTTGAGCAAAGCCCTCATTGTTCACTTTAAAGTCCGCTTCTCTCAGACTGACAGACCTGGAATACAGTAACTGGGAGTATAGAATACAAAGTCAGCTCGAATACTTCAGTAAAGCAAAGAATATTAAAATCAAAAGAAATTAAAGAAAATGCATTATTCACAACAATGAAAAGAAAATACCAGCAGCCTTGAAAATCACCGATAGTAAAGCACTCACCGGGCCACAACCAATTTGAGACTAATTGGCCATCAACAGAACCAGCCTTCCTGTGTCGGCCACAGCTACCACTACCTACGAGGAATGTAGCATACAACAGTTAACAATATTTATCTAACAACAGATTGAGATTACTGCACTACACATGCCCTGTTCACATGGAGACTACATTACGCTTACACTTCACTGAATTACCATGCAACACATTATAGCACTCATTACCCTGCGGGTTAAGCATCCAAAATAATATAACAACATAATACAATTACCAATATGAGAAGTGACTACGGATAAATCTGAAGGTCAGTTCATTTGAAATCTGCTCCTGTCAGACCCAAGTACCGACATCAATAACCCTCTGCACAGTAATACTTTATCGGCATTTGCTACACCGGGCCTTAAATACAATGTTCCACCATAAATATGTGAACCCTTCAATCACAATGAACATTCATTCATTTACCTTACCTTGACTGTGGCCTGTCACTGCAGCAAATTAATGGCATGAGATAAATTTCATAACAATACTTGAACCCAAATTCACCAATATACCATGTAGCAATAACTTGAACATAAGAACATATTGCATAGATAACAGTATAGCAAATAATAAGGTATACTTTGAATATTCCTTGTAGCTAAGATGATTCTTACCTATGTGCAGCCTAGCAACTCAACATGTTGCCTATCAGTAGCCATTGCAATACAATACATTGAGCCTAGTTTCCTTTGTTTTCACAGCACATCATGAGGGCGCTTGTCCCTATGATACGAATCTTGTCAACCTTGATTCATAATTGACTCTTTAAATGACAAACTTGGGATAGAAGACAATAAAAGTAGTTAACTTAAAGATCATGATTAAATGACAACAGGCCAGACTTTTACACTAGGCCGATATTAATCTTAGTTCTCATGATACAAAATATTGGTTCAGTGAAACCAGTACCCATACAACGAGCATAATACTCATGAATAGCCTCACACTGAATGATCGACCCTAAAACTAAAACTTCACTCGCTAGTTCAACATCCTGAAGGCCTTGAATTCCTCCCTAAAGCAACCATTAGAGGCAGTTTACTAAAATTGCTGTTACTCACCAACTACCAGGAGGCACGAACCTTGACTCCCACCAAATTTCACAGGACAGTTCTCTGCAGCACTTGGATGTGCTTTCACATAGAGAGCAATTACAGGAGTGCCAGCACTTGGCACACCAAGAAGCAAGGATGGAAAGACCCTCCCACGGGTGGAAGAACACATGATTTAAGAAATCCCACTCACAGGCCATGACAACATCATTAAATGATACCTGTAACATATACAGGGACCAAACAACATTAAATGCCCTTCAGGGAGGTGTAAATCCCTGAAGATCGAGAAAAGCAATTAAATATTCAAACCAGCCTGGTACCATTTGACTAGTGGAACAACACATACCACCAGTTCTGAACATGCCCGGACCAAGGATTGGCTGATATGATGAACTTCATTTGCATCTAGCTACTGCATATGCATACGCAAGGCTTACATAACATGCTCAAAGGGATGACAATCATCCAGTTGCTATGACTGAGACCTAAAGCCTTGAAATTATTCTGCCTCACTACACTTATCTCCAGGCCTTTGTCCTTCAGATCCCTCGTTGGAGGCACTCGTGGGATATAGTTGATGCATACGTAGAGTTGAGTGGGGTGGTAATGGCAACTACCTCTTACAAGGAAGGATGAAATGTACATTTTCAATAATAATTGTTATATGTGGGCTTCGAATATCATTGTTCATTCTCTATATTAAACCTTGATCGATGTGAGTCATGAAAAATACAAATAACAAACATAGATTTACAAATTTAACGCAGGTACAAATTTAAAAAAGAAAAGTGAGAAAAGTAAATGGATGAAAGGAATATAACCAAAAAGGCAACAAAAATGTTGCCTATCAGAAAGAGTGAAAATAGCCAACTAAAATTTTATATAAGTTTCCTGAAAATGTTTTTCTTCGTGGTCTGAAAACAGTTGTTTAATTTTTGTTTTATTGTCATTTACATTGAAGAAAGTTTAAATAAGTTTTCCTTTTCCTCTTGAAAATACTTTAGTCAAATAGAAAATCATTTTTGGTTTCAATGAAAAGAGAAACCTATGCATCCGTGAAGGCGTGTGTGTGAATGTATGTCTCTATGTGTGTGTTTGTGTTGCTGCTTGTTTACGCGATATCTTATGAATGTAAGTTGTGACAGTTCTCATACTTGGTATGCGGATGCCCCATATTGAGAGGAAGAACCCTATTGTTTTTCGTGGAGGTCAAATGTCATCTGAGATCAACAGAGGTCAAAGACTGAAAATCGTGTTTACACAATATCTTAAGTTTGGAAGCAAGGATCTTTTTCATACTTAGTGTTTGTATGCCCCATATTCAGAGGAAGAACGCTATTGATTTCGGTGAAGGTCAAAGGTCATATAAGGTCGCCAGAGATGAAAGACTGAAAACCTTGTTTACACAATATCTTAAGTTTGGAAGGACGGATCTCTTCCATACTTACATGGTAGTTGTCTTGTATCAAGTACAACATCTCTATTGATTTTGGTGAAGGTCAAAGGTCATCTGTGGTCACCAGAGGTCAAAAACTGAAAACCGTATTTACACAATATTTCATGGTAGGAAGCATGGATCTTTTTCATACTTAATTGGTAGTTGCTTCATATCATGTATAACATTCCTATTGATTTTGGTGGAGGTCAAAGGTCATCTGAGGTCTCCAGATGTCAAAAACTAAAACCTTGTTAACACAATATCTCAAGACAGGAAGCATGGATCTCTTTCATTCTTACTTGGTAGACGCCCCATAACAAGGAAAAGATCCCTATTGATTTTGATGGAGGTTCGAAGGTCATCTGAGGTCGCCAGCGGTCAAAGACTAACGACCGTCTTTACACAATATCTCAAGATAGGAAGCATGGATCTTTTTCATACGTACTAGTTAGATGTCCCATATTAAGAAGAAGATCCCTATCGATTATGGTGCAGGTCAAAGGTCATTTGAGGTCACCAGAGATCAAAGACTGGAAAACATTGTTTACACAATATCTCAATGTAGGAAGCATGGGTCTTTTTCATACTTACTTGGTAGATGCCCATATCAAGTAAAAGATTCCTATTGATTTTGGTGGAGGGTAAAGGTCATTTGTGGTTAGTTTTTGTATCAAAGCTGTTTCTGTTTTTGTTGAGCAACTTATATAGTTGTACTGAATTCATCGAAACCTCAATGCATTTTTCCATTCTGGTTATTTTCCAAGTTCTTATTTCTATAATAACAAAAAATGCTTTCACTAGAACCAGTACTGCGAATTCTTCCAAGACAACTAGGATTTTGTCATTTCCATAGCTTACATGGAATTATTCGGTCATTAACATTTAAACAACTATGGTGTCTTTCTGGTCGCAAAAGATCGATATTTTTGCAGTTTAACTCACTTACTGTTGACATCAATTAGCCGTTCTTGCTCATAATATCAGAAAGTTAACCATTCAGCGACCCACTGGGCCAATTTATTTTGGAGATTAAAGGTATTTCAATGTCACCAGAAATCGAACACTGAGAAAGTCATGCAATAGTTCGAGAAGTTATTGCTAGAAAGTCATAGGACAGTCACCGTGTGGGGGAGAGCCTGATGTGTGGCTTATGAGGAACATGGAAATCTTTAGACAAAAGACCTTCAAGTTACACTATTTTACACTATAATTTGTTTCTCGACTCAGTCGGCTGTAAAGCATCAGTTTATATAGTTCTTTCAATTTGCAAAGTCCGTAACGATCTAGGTTGAGTATTATAGTAACGGGCTGCATCTTGATTCTAGAGGTATCTGATTGCAAGGAAACTGACAGACATTGCGGAATCTGCTTACCCATTACTATTATGGGATATCTAATGCGACCATGTGACAGTGTTTGGATCTTATACAAAATGACTATTAATGTTAAAGTGACCAATCACAGTGGGGTTAAGGGATTAAGGAAACCAGTCCTACAAACTGAGCACTCTGGCTCGTGGATGGGGAAATTAAAAACTTTGAACGTCTAGTATATAGCGTAAGCATTTTTTAATATCTGGAAGGACGCCCGGGAATCTGGATCTTAAGTAAGGGACACATCAAACAAATTTGTCTACCGTGTGAATGCTCAAAAATAGGCCTTCACCTTGCACTACACTAAACTATTTTCCTTAGCACATGAGTGCCCCATACTGCGTAGAAACGCGTTATCGTTTTAATGTAGGTTAAAACTCGTCTTGGGTAAATGAAACTTTTAAAACATTTTAACCACGATATCCTAAGAAAGGAAGCTTGGACACTTTTATTCGTGGTATGTGAATGTTTTATTTAAATGTGTTCCTCAAGATACTCTTGTGCATAAAATTTGATCTAGCTGAGAACTATGTTCAATCGTGCGTGGGTTAATTTATTGCTGAATTTTCAATTTTGCATTTGTGTAATTTAATGAAATGGTTAATTTCGTTGATACTTTCGTCAAAATTTGTCAGGATTCATTTAGCCTCTGACATCAACCCTACTGACCCTCGTCAATTTCAGTTAGGCTCATCTGCATAACTAAAGAAACAGATTAACTTGGCCAATTAAGAAACCCTGGCTTATTAACGCAGCTATAGCAGTAAATACTCTTTAAGTTAGAAATCGTTGACAATTTGGAAGAAATATTGTTTCACGCAACAATTAACGAGAGAGTTTCAGTGAACCTATGCCCAGTTACGTGTTCGAAAAACAACCGAATTTTGCGTTCACTGCATAGACTTCTGTGATTAGCTCCAAACTTATACTGATATGATGAACATAGGACACATTGTAATATCTTCCTAACCAAGATGCAGTTAATACCATCTGCAGGGTTGTCTAACGGTCACGTTGTTTTACCTGAATCAACTTCTTACGAAATTAATTAAACGTCAGTCCGCCTTTGTCGGGTCATTCTTCTTTAGCTCATTAGAACTCAGTATTGGCGAATGATACTCCTGGCATGTTATATGGTGGCCCATGAGACTGTGCATTTTGTGGATAGTAATGGTCGCTCAATGTGTAGTATGCATTTTGGCGCTGATTGCCATGGTCAATAAGACAAACAACGCACACACAATAAAATCAGATAAAGATACTTTTTGTATTTTGACTTGAGCCAATTAAACCTTTCTGTCTTTCTTTGACATTTTTGCAGCTGATTTTAGATGGGTTGATATAAATTTCCTCGCAAAATCATGTCACATCCATCCTGTGTGAACGCCTGCAGTTAGTTATAATCATGGATCGCAGTATGTATGTACACATTAGGTACAATCATGGCCACGCAACCTAGCAGCCGTCTTCATTGACAATTTGTATTTTCCTTAGACTCTGTTAATCCCTATATTCCCTGCATGGAGAAGTTTGAAATATTGCTTCGCCTTTTCAATGAATTATTTCTGAAAAAGTGGCTTCGGTTATCTTGGACGAAAGGTTCTGGCATTGTTTTTAATTTTGTCGTGAAAGTCTTGAGCTATAGGTAAAAATTTTCCGTGTTGTAATTTCTATAACAGTCCTAATATATTGGACTTAGAAATGTGTATCTTAATTATGTTACAGTAGAATTTTCATCACCCGTGAAAGCCTATACATGTCAAAGTACGCCTAGCCAGTATGTCAGTAGGCCCGTATAATGGACAGTCCCCACTTACATTGTAGAAAATGCTAATTATTGACAATTCCTATTACTTTGTTAAAATTCTAAATTACAGACTTCTGTTGTAACCAAAATGGCAAGTAAACCCAAAGTGAAGTGTGCTTTCAAGTTAGTTGTGCTTTCAACTAAAAATGAAGTGTTACTAAGTCATGGCACGTTTCTGCAGGTTAATTATTTATTCTGTTATTGTCCTTAGTGTATGATCAACTAACTACACCCTACAGATGATCTTACTGTCACCTACAAACTTTACTTAGACCATCGCTAGCCATACAAAAGTTTATACCAATTTTTAGAAAAATACTTTACGATAAATTTTGCGAAACTTACCTAAAGGGGTCTTCGACATGAGAACAGTATATTTGAACTAACTAAGGTCTGTAACTTTCTCACAATGTACTTCACGGTAGGCTATCAAGGCCATACAGTCATCTGCTGACCTACTGTAACGCTATCATAATGGTATCTGTCATGGCAACAACTGTTATGATTTTTATATGGGATGTCAATTACTCCATTGAGTACAATTTGCTGTCAGACTATTAACTTTTTGCGGTAATTTGAGTGAAGGGTATGATTAGCGGCCTCCAGCATGGAATGCCGAATGTTCAAATAACAGAGATGACAAAAGGTGGGTGCAATGAAATTAAATATAGCAAGGTCGGTCGTTACATCTTCTTAATTTGTGCTGGTGATAGTTCGATACTATCTGTGAATGCAACGTTTACATGTGAGAGGCCTAGGAGAAGTGAAATTAGGTAACTGCTGTCCATGATGCTGTGGTGAAAAAATCCAAATCAAAGATGGTTTAAACCAGATATTCTGCAAAACAAAAATACAAATACAAAAAGGAAGATAAAGATTAATTTGTCAACCTACCATTAAAAGAGGAAAAGTGGTCACGTCACAGAATCAAACTTAGACGTAAAGGAACGATCAAAGCTATGCTTTCAAATAACTTTTAGACTCTTGTGCAAAATGTCAAAAGAATTGGCGTTTTCCAGCAAGAACTACGTTGGCCAGTTTTGCCAAGATAAACATGCATGTACCCTGAGCCATTTAAGATAATAATACCGACATTAAACAATGTAGATGTAAAAGTGACTTGAGGTTGAAATTCCTCTTCTGAAACAAAACGAATCTACTAATTCATTGAAGTGAGGGAGTACGGAATCCCTTTTCGGAATTTTAGCTGGAAAAATGTTATTCAAATAAATATGAAAAAGTCACTATGCCTGACGCCATCAGGAAGCATCCTTTCAATACACGATACCACTTCCGTTGTCGTCTTATACTTTCAAGATACACATTCTCTACGATTGCCTTGAAAGGGAATGAGAAAAACACCATTTTCACTAGTTGCCAGTCAAAGGGGAAGGCGAAGTGGGGCATGACCCCTCTGCCGCTTCCGTCCGTCCTACATGATCTCGTGAAGTCGTGTCTCAAATACCCTTATACCTGAAGTTCTGAATATAAGCAACGAAGCAACAAAGATCCCACATCTAGTTCATAAACAATTAATGTGGCGAACAATCTCAACTGCTGTACTGTTATTTATTTATTCATATCCTCTCTACCTTTGCTAGACTTCCCCCACAAGACCTAAAGGTCTACACGCATCGTTACTTTCTCTATATTTGCACCAAAGATCGATGACTATAGATCCAGTACATTCTGTGCCAGGTTAAATGAAAGTATTTTTACTAATAGGATCGATGACTACAGAATCAGTGCATTCTGTGCCGGGTCAAATGAAAGTATTGTTACTAATACTTTTTGTACACCTTGCGATACACTTTCGAGGTAGACAGCTGTTAACAAATGACGCAAGTTAACGTCATTTTATTTGCAATCGTCACCCTAGTACTGGAGGACAAAAGGAGTAAGACATCCTCCCAAAAGTCATTTGTTTGAATTTTTCGGGTATTGATGTAAGTGAGATGACGTCTATTTTACAAATTAGAGGCTGTATATTATCGAGATGTAAAATAAAAGGTAAACAGCATTCATTCAGCTATCTTTGGGTGTAATTTGAAAGAACTACATTTTCCAGAGTCCCCTTTCTCTAAAACGTTATAATTTCCTCAGGGTTATTACGGCAGACGCAATAAATTGGAACACAGATTTAAATTAAGACGAAAGGCCTCCAAAAAGCAGAATTTCTGATGCTTTTATCTGTTTATTCAATGCTTTCTAACCACATTTTAAAACCCCATTTGCTAGCTTACGTCAAACTGTCCATTGTCGCCGGTAAGACGCAAAGGTTCTCCAAGTGAATGGCAAGGGCTCATTTAGAACGTTCCGATACAACGTGCTTCTTACTTTAGCAGAATTCATGGTACACAGGGGTCAAAATGATGTTCATAATTGCATCCTAAGGTACGATTCACCCGGAACACCTCTAAGTTTTTCTTCAGCATAGTTTGCTCTTTGCCTCATTTTCTTCCTAAGTTGTATCTGTGATCATCTTTAAATTCTTGGTAAAAGTCAAAGGTGAACCTTTAATTTAAGAAAACAGTCACATTTTCTCTGGAAAAATATTTCCCACTTTTTGATCCTGGTGTCACCAATATCTGGATCAAATTTCATAGAGCGTATAATAATCTTTCCCCAGTGGTAGAAGGGCTGTCATCAGTGACGGAATAAGTCACCTTTTGGTTGCTGTTACATTTCTTTCTTTATGTTTTCGGTTGATTTCATTACATTCTAATTTATTCTTTTTACATCTCATTTCATTTTATTGCATTACATTGAGTTTCGCCTCATCTCTCATTTCATTACAATTGCCTAATTTTGTTTAATGTCAACCGTCCTTTTAATTTGACTTGATTTCATATGATTCGATTCTCTTCGCTTAGATTTGATTTTGATTTGATAGGTGATTTGATTTGCACAGTGATGTGAATTTTATTAATGATTTAATTTGATTTGACTCGATTTGATTAGACTTATAATTTGAGTTGATTGGTTGTTTAATTTGGTTGGTGATTTTATTTGATGAGTGATTTGGTTTGACAGGTGATTTTATTTGATAAGTGATTTGGTTTGACAGGTGATTTGGTTTGATAGGTGATTTGGTTTGACAGGTGATTTGATAAGTAATTTGAGTTGATGTGAGTTGATTTAATTAAATTTTAGTGATTTGAAACTTTGTTTGATTTAGTGTCATTCGCTTTAAATGTTTAACAAGGAACATATTTCTGTCTTCATTGATGGAAAACCAAAATTCAGGATTGGAAAATAACTGAAGAAGCTAGAGATTTAAACAAAACCTGGCCGCACATGATAATTTGTCATACAACCCACAATTGAAAGAAGGACAAGGACATCTTTTCAAAATATAGCTTTTTTGCTCTCGTTTAGACTTTTGGATTCTAATAAAAAAATGGGCAGTTTTAGATTTAATGTCAACTTTGCTGTGATTCAGAAAAAAGTGGGAAATGATATGTAACATAGGCCTGCTAGCCCCCTTTTTTGGTTTAGATTCTAAACGGGTATAAACATACACATATTTAAGAATATTGAAAAACTAGAAACAACAACCAACGGATTTTTTCCGTAAACCACTAGTAGAGAATAATATTCAAAACGTTTTTTTTGCCGGAAAAGTTAGTCGAAACACCATTGCCACAAATTTTCATGAACTTTCCAATTATTTTTTTACACACATGCTGGTGGCGGCCGTTTTGCTGTTTTTTTTTTTTTTTTTTAAAGAGGACACTTCAAATATGACGTAAAAGAGCCACATTGTAAGTAAACACGATGTCTCAGTCATTGCACATGGAATGCACACTAACATACTAAAGGATCATTACAGAAACAGGGTTCGAGTCTTTTCCAGTGTCTTTAAAACTGAGTATAGCCTACCATAGCATTACAATTAGGCCTACGAGAAATAGATTACATTGTCAACAGCTTAGACAATTTCAAAAGATCATTAACCTGATTGGTCCATATCACTAGTAATCAGTGTTGTACGGTGAAGGACGGAGGTGTTGCCAAATGCAAGTCACGTAAACTATAATTTCTCCTACCCTTGTGAATGGCTTTTTCCCATTTCACTTAAATAATGTGGGATGAAAATATTTAGTGCAATACTTCGAATTTTATTTCCTGTTACGAGTGGCAAATGGAATTTTGTCAAGTACTATATAGTTATTTTCCACAGTGTGTGCAATTCAAATTAAGGTGGGTTGGTAAGTTTTCTGTTGTAATGTGACATGAGGCTCGCTTTCGTCATTGTACATATCCGTGAACTGGGAGAATTCCACAAACAGTACAAGTACTTTATTACACAGGACAATAAGACAAAGTCCAGTCTGACGGTAAATAGCATTAGTGTGCTGGAGCTGCACTGTTAACCACTTTCAAATGTGAGATTGCATGGGAACTCATTTGCTGTACTGCTAGAGATGTGGCATTCCTGAAAAAACAGTCCCAAAACACCCATGAAATTGTTCAAAAACAGGGGTGCATTTCTGGTGGGGTTGCAAATTCTTATGAGGGGTATATCTTCTTATAAGAGAACTTTAAAAGAAATTGGTAGATGATCCTTTTCTTAAATCCTTGTGTAACTTTTATGCAGTTGTGTTCCATAACTTAACCAGGGAGCTGGGAGAAACACTCCCTGGGGATACCAGTCAACTTGGATATCCCAGACAACTACCATTACACCATCTCATGAAAGTACTGAGTAAATTACACATATTGCTATGGACATGACAAAACAATTTCTGGTCTTCTGAATTGCTTGAAAAGCCTTTTAATGATGAAACAATCATATTTTGAAATTAGACTGCACCAATAAGTAAGCAATTGCCAGAAACAAGTCACACATACTGCCCCACAACACTTACCTATCCTTGTGGCAATCCTTTGAAGCATGTGATGTTACACTGCACCTAACTCACAAGTTTCCCCACAAATAACTATGTAACATGATGATGGCAGAAGGTAATTAGGAGGAATCATCTAGCTTCATTACCTTCAAGTTATTGGATAACATACATGTTGAAGGCTCACTGATTTTTGTAATGACCCTTTTTTCTTTAAAGGGAAAAAGCAGTCACCCCAAACTGAATTAGTATAGCCCTCTATGCTATTTCATGAATGGCTCTTTTCATCCATGTGACATCATTTTTGTAGTTAAACTGCCTATTTCTGCAGCATCACACCTTGCTCATGCAATACTGGTGTTCAGAAACATCATGAAAAATACTTGTTAACTCTGAGGTACTTACTACACACTCCTTGGTATTTATTGCTAACTCCTAGGTACTTACTGTTAACACCGAGGTACTTACTACACACTACTTTGGTATTTACTGCAAATTTCAAGTTACTTACTGTAAACTCCTAGGCACTCACCATAAACTCCTAGGTACTTATTGAAAACTCCTAGGTAATTACCATAAACCTCGTAAACGTTCTTCAAATAAATCTGTAGGTACTCACTGTAAACTTCTAGACT
>JAAAJZ020253009.1:0-12878 GCA_010015985.2 Actinopyga echinites
ATGCGCCGTCTTGTATCAAATGACCAGATGAAAATGTGGGTTGTTTTATATTGCAATAATACATATTTCCATGAATTTTTAGACATTTTGTGTGAAATTTTCATCGAATTTTGTGCCGGCCGTTAGTCTGGCGATTTATTCTTCATGCCAGTGGGGGAGCGTCAGTGCCGGCTACAGCCGGCCATCGCCGGCCGTCGTGGCTAGAACCCTGTGTACATGTATGTGTACAATTACCATACTACCATGGTATATATGTTTTTGCTCAGTAGTTAATATTTGGCGGGTTGACTGAGCTGATGAAGTACATCATTGATCTCGGGTCACCTTGATCCCCAGTTGTGTTCCCACTTGATTTCTTGATTGCCTGCGCACGGTCTGATCCTCCCCGAAGGGGCGATCAAGCTCTCTGGATCTGATAATTGATCCCCTGCACGGGGTCAGATCTGGGTCTGATGGCCTGCTCGTACTCAAGTGAGAACACTCTCACTGACACACAGGTTGTTTTTCAATGTTGCCTGGAGCAATTTCAGCACACTGCATGCTATTGTGGCTGGGTCTTGAAAGTGACGCTTTTTGTTTTTAAATTGGAGGAGAGGCTTAAATTAAGTTAGTTTAGTTGGGAGAACTGGTACTGTCTGGGGTGAGACTAGAGAGCCTTTATCTGACTTGCTGCAAATTACCATTGTACCCAAGTATCAACATTTCTTTGAAAAACTGATGTCATGATGTACTTGGTAGTTGCTACTTAGGTGCTTTGAAGCAGTTTATATCCTCTTTGTACCTTCTCTGAAGTTCCTTCACAACCAACCAAATGTATGTGTAGTATAGTACATATACAGTATATCATGTCATACATAAATACCAAAGCACAGTACAGGACTCTTGGTAGTGCTTCATTTGCTTTGCATACATAAGTGGGGCTCTGATTCTAAGGGAACCCCTTAGTCAGTGCCTACCAAAAGTTATGTAGGACAACCCAAAGTAATCATAACTTTACACAAAAAAAGAAAACATACTTTAAAACATGGAGTAACTTTAGAATATACTTGTGGACAGCTGAGTTTTCTTTTAGACCACTACCATAGGCAGACAGATTGTCTGTGGGACAAACATAAAATGCAGGCCTGAATATAAACAAACACAAGTAATTTATTATGTAGAAGTCTTACACTTTAACCTTACTGAAGTGTCATTTACAGCTGTTGTGCATACCATAGAACTCTATGTACACCCATCTATCAGAATTGGAATATCTGCATACTGTACAAGGTCACAAGTACTCCATCATAGACCACCTACAGTACTTGCTCTGTTGTATACATAGTAGCCTACATAGTTTGTGTTAGAGCCTTTCGCTTCATACTACAGTGCATGAACTCCATGGTTACAAAAGTTAGTTCTTTGCCAGAATTCCTTCATGCTGATGACATTCACTTTGACCCTTGACCTCTGCTGAACTATTGTGGTAGAATGGGTGCTGCTTTCAGGGCCTAGGGATTGGGTTGAAAGCATACCATGTTTGTAAGTGTGCAGCGTGCATGTGGTGTACAAACAGTGGCTGCAGGGGTGAGGGTGTCAATCAAGTGCTAATGAGACCTGAGGCTTTGAAATTTCTGACATAAATCATTTTGAACTGCATCAGCTAAAAAGTCTTCTCAGTTCAACCATATGCAATCATTTATTTCTCAAATTTTGCTTAGAAGTTTTGAGGTACAGGTATAGTGATTTCTTCTACATAGTGCCATGGAAAACTCAACCAATTGTGAAACAGGGTTGCCAAATTTGTCTTTGGGCAATAAACCAAATTTAGCATTCAGTGTGAGTAAAAATGTGGGAAAATGTGAATTTTCTGGCAATGGCACTACATAAAGGTAGCAATTGAAAAAAATTGAGACAGGAGTTATGATAGAAATTTTAAAGTTATGACAATCCCTTATGCCTGTTTACTCATTTGCACTGTAGATGTGATTGGATAAGCAAAGGACCAAAATCATTCATTTTGCTACATTTTCCAGATCAAGTTAAGGGCAAAACACAATGTATTTTATTACAAAGAACTTACTAGAGAAATGCCAAAATTTTGTTTATCATGAACTTTAATTTTTCTCTTCTTCTCGCCCCCCCCCCCCAAAAAGTGAAAAAATGCCAAATGTTGCCACTTTTGACTTGTAATAAGCGGTGTGTTTACCTTGGTGTCAATCAAGTGCTAATGAGATTTCCAGTTTTTGAGGTACTAGATGTATCACTTTGTGACACCTTGCACTTGAGTGTACACAGAAACTAACAGGTCAGTAGACCCTACATACATGTAGCCTACAAGGTTTCTTGGTGCTGCCAGGTGGAGTAATTTACTAATTTAGCACTGAGTATGACTTTGCACAGCAATTTCAAGGTTTATTGATTTTGTCTTCACATAATCAGGCAAAATTCAGTTGTTATTGACCAACACAGAAAAGTTCAAACTCTGCTTCACTTCTTTGCATGTATGTGGAGGGTTGGCCAGCTCAGAAGCAAAATGGAAATTGTATTGAAAATTATTGCTGAATTGAGTCGTAACTTAGGTATCAGTATATGTTAATCCACACATATATTTCATTTTGGCAGTGTCAGGGGTATCAATCACATGACAAGCCTTCACAATACTGTATGTAATGCAACCACATGGAGTTTTGAAGGGTAGGTTTCTCCCCTGCCCTGCAGAAATTTTTTTGCAGTTTAGGATTTTAATGATGTACAGTGCCACTTGCATATAATTTGGGGGCTGTAGCTACCCTGTGTTTCCATGAATCACACTTACTTTGTGTAATTCAGAAAAATGACCCTTTAGAGTAGCGACTCTTCGGAATAGCGACCCTTTTCAATAGTGGTCAGTATGTTGAATTGGGAATAACAAGATTAACAACTTTTGGGAACATTGAACCAACCCTGCGGAGCTATACATAACTGTCAGGAAGTTCCCTCTGATGTAGAATGAAGCTCAGTTTTCTATTTACATCCATGATGTGAGGGTTGAGCGCAGTTAAGTTATAAGGTTGTGTTGTGAATATTGTGCTAAATGGGGCATGATAGCGTTTCGTAATAAAGCTGAAATTCCTGTTCCAAGATTAAGTCACAAAAATACACAGTAAAATGGCTCTCTGTTCATTGCCTTGTACAGTACACGGTAGTTCGTACTCTATGATACATTAGTGTTGTGGTTACAGTAGGTATCTCATTTCATGTCAGGACATAAGTTTCTGTTTTGAAATTGTACTAGTACAGTAGCACTTCATGGGTTTTATAGCCCTTTATATAAACAGCTGTGCTATAAATGTAGATTTATTGAAAGTTGAAATTTCTGTCACGAGTAAGTGGTAACTCACACAGTCCAGTATAGTAGACAGCCTCGAACAGATAGGCCTTCAGTACTTTCCCCTTTATAGTACTGTTGGCTCATAAATTTGGACTTGTTTATGAATTGCATTGGGCTTAAACAGGACAGTAAAATCTTACATTACATGCAATAGCTGACTCAAAACATAAACTCATTGGGTTTTCCGGCAAGTCTTCCCAAGACAGTTTCCTATAGGTATACATGTCCTGATTAATGAAGTCATCATGGAGAAAGATGTCATCATCCAAGTTATCTTATCAGGTAGAAGGGAGGGGAGGGGGGTAGAAGATCACCTATGTAGCAGGCTGTACTGCATATTCCTTGTTCAGTTATATCCCTAACACCTGCAAAAGTGAACACCAAACAAATTCTTTTGGATATTCATAGAAATATGTGGCCTCGTGCCTGGTTGATCGTTAGTGAAGGTCCTGTTTAAATCATGCAGTAGCCACTATATGCCACTCCCAGAGTTGGCACTCCCTGGTAGTACCCACTGCTTAGGTGGTAATATACAACATAATAACGGTAGGACTTTGCAGGTTTCTTTTTCTTTTAGTTTTATGATGACCTCCCTGGGAATACACATAGTCACTCTAAACAGTAGCATGAATAATGAGAGAGTACATGAATAACTCATATTATGGTATTAATTAAGTTTGTGTCTTAAATTGGACGCAGTCCTCTTTGCTTGGTTGGACGTCGGTTTGGGAAGCCTTAAAGGGCTGAGCAATCAGTCTGCCCAGCGGGGAAGGTAGAAGGGGGACTTATTCAATCAGGAACTCAGTAAATATACAAAACTTGCAGGAAGAATTTACATGTACTCCTATCAGCAGAAATGCTGCAGTAATTTCGACTAACATGATTCGCAAATCGTGAATCAATGAATTGCAATGGGTTTTACTGATTCTGATTTTAACTGCGTTCATTTATACTTGCTCAATACACCTTATTCACAACAAGAGCGTTCAGCGTACAGTAAAATAAACCATAAATCCTCTTTAAAAGTGATTGTAGGCCTACTTGCAACCTACACGTACAAAGTGGTGGGTTCACTAGGTACTAAGTTCCTTAACTTTTGTTATACTGTACATTCTGTTATTGATATTAGTGTTATTTTTCATTCATTTGAGTAATTTCTTTCATGGCATACATGTCAATTGTCAAAAGTCATTCTGGAACAAGATTTCAATATGTTTCCTCAGATGTGGCTTTTGTTGTGTTGTTATTGGTAGGCCTATGTTTTGTGCATTTGCAAAGACATAAATTGTTTTCACAAGTCAAAGGCCCAAAGAAGAATATATTGCTACCCTGTCTTTGCCCTGGGCCATATTTATGGGTTGACTACATTGTAGGGGGAGAACTGACGTATTGGTAACTGTTGTACCATGGAACTCTATGGTTGTACAGTACTTGTACATAGCATACAATTTGTATATAGATTTGTGTTAATTTTGTGTTGCTGTATAGTAGACTTGAAGTTTAGGCCTAAGTTCGGTTATCACAAGTGACCAGTATTTCTGTAAATGCTGGTGTGATGTAATTTTGACACAATGGCATGAAGAGTGGACACACTGATGTTTAAAGAAACAGAACAAATATCCCACCAAAACATTTCTGAAAGTTTAGCCCCAGGTGGTACCAAATGCACCTCATATGGCATCAGAAAACATCTAAAATCCTAGAGTTTTCAGGGCTTGCTTTAGGGCCCTGGGACCAGGGACTGTTAGGGTCCACTGTGGGCTTACATACACAATTCAGGTAAATGCTCCTCATCTAGTACTAATGAATGTAGTAATTGGTACAAAGAAACAATATCTGCATCTCACTTAAGTTGATGAAACTCACGTTCCAATCCAGTGAAGAGAATTATATGCTGGCTATGTCAGCTCCCTGGCTGGTCTAAAGCATTCAATAGAGATTGTACATGTAAAAAATTTAGAAAATGGCTCCTAAATTTGAGGAATCTTTCTTAGAAATTTGAAGAAGGGAGAGGGAGAAGTAACACTGAAAGTATGTGTTGGTGTGCAGTTGGCTCATGAATTGTTACTGGTGATTTCCTAATTTAGTATTACATCCTGTTGGTTTTTACTAGGCTAAAAGGCAGAATGACAGCTCATTAGCACAGCACAATAAAAGCCCATTAGTCCTCCAGAAAAAAAAAAAAAAAAACACATGAAATCCCGTGGACTGCTGTAGGACCAACAGACTGTAGGACTATATACTGTAGGATTGTGACCACATGTTGTGTTCTCTATATTGGACATAGGCCTATTTGATGTTCACCTTATGTACAGTAGTACAGGACACAGATGTCAATTGCACCTGTCCACACCTTCCAGTATTACCATTAATACTGTGCAGTACAATACTTGTCACAGTTTGCCTTTGGCTATTGGCACCTGCTGTGGGTATTGTAATCCCCACAAATGTCACTGTTTCAGTGTACTGGTTTACCCACTGCTGACACAAAAATGGCAACTGTTTGAGAAGAATTCTATCTGTTTATTACATTTTCTTCTTTCACAAGGAAGATACAAATCCCTAGAAATTACCTCCTACATACCATCCCACTCACTGGTAACAGGGCACCCCAAGGGTGGAAGAGTTCATCCTAAAATTTATGGAAATGAAAATGGGTTGAACAGACAAATAAAATTTAAGTGCTGTGGTACAAAATCCGTCAGAATCAGGGACACACGATTGTACCTGTTGTGATGGACTTGTTTTGGTGTTGGCAGTGCTTTCACCCAAAAGCCAGATTTGTGTGTATGATTGTCTTGCCAGGCAGTTGTGGTATGGAAATAGTCCTTCTGGGTTTCACATTTTGTCCAAAAAAAAAAAGAAGAAAAAAGTTTTAGGTCTCAGAATGGGTAGCTAGCAGTTTGTTGTAACTCTTAGCATGAGACCCTACAGCACATTTTGTCTTAACACAAATTATGTATTTTAGTCCTGAAGAAATTAGAATGCACTGTTGGAATAAGGCATACTCGTTATCTTACAGGGCTCGATTTTAACATCATGTGGTTGGCTGTGATGAACAAAATTTGTGATGGACAACAGGGAATAATTTATCCAGTATCGCATCGCATTTTAGACACAAAATGGTCAAATTGCTACACAAATGCAAACTTGTGTAGCAGTTTTTTGTAGATGCAAACATAGGGTTTCCAACCATTTTACCATAAAACCCGAAAAAAAACTCAGAATTGCTATGCAAAATTTGAACACTAAATTATTCCCTGGACAACAAAAAGTTATTAAATTGGTTGTGCAACTGACAACCAGAGTTAGTGATACAGTAGGCTATAAGAAAGCAAACAGCACACGGTGCAAAATTAAGATTTCTTTTAGGACAGCCAAACAAGGCAGACTGGTTGTCCACCATAAAATGTTTTAGAGTCAAGGTCTATATAAAACTGTATGTATTAAAAAGTGGGTACAATTTAAAATACAGAAAATGATTAGCCCAAGAATAATATTTAGTGTTCAAATTTTGCATACATGTATAACAGGTTGGAGGTTTTTGAGTACTTTAGCATTCTGTAAATGATTTGGAATTCAGAATTGCTCATTTAATTAAGGAGTTTACTAGTTTTTCTTAATTAGACATTGCAAATTTGAAAATCTCTTCCCGTTTTGATTGTAATAACATCGTGATATGTATGATAAGTGTCCCCTCTCCTTGTAGCCTGCTCCAAAATAAAAGGTGGTTTTCCTGTCGACCTAATTTTCTTTGGGGGATTCATCTATCAGACATCCAAGCAAACCTGCTTGCAGAGGTGTTGTGTTTGGACACTTCCTGAAAGAATGGAGGAAATTTATGGCTTTTGGTTGCTTAACTTGACTTCATGTGTTAAGAGCTTAGTTGTGAAGAAACATTGAGCAGCTGTACGAATGCTTTTCCATCCATCGTTTTAAAATAAACACATCTTCTATTTGTGTAATAGTATATGGCATAAGTAACTTTTTTAGAACTATATTATATACAGTGGGAAATAGTCTACCCTGTAGGCTATATATAGGCTTTTTATTGTTATAAACTTTATCTACATACTGTATGTTTCAATCAAGCCATTCCTTAGTCATCTGTGAGTCAATTTATCCTTCCGTTGTCCCGCTCCGATTGTGTCATCTTATTTTACTTCAGGAGGGAGAAAGGAAAATCAATGATTCTGGCTGCTACGGTCTTCAAAGCCTGGGAGCTTTTCCAGGAAGTTACTGTCATTAATTTGGTCCCAGTTTGGAGGAATGAGAGTGAAAAGTTCATTTGATCTAGTTGTTTGGATTACCCTTAGTCCTTTTCTTTAACCGTCGCGTCAACTCTCGCTAACTTTACATACTAAATGTGCTTGAAATTGTATCAGTGTGGTTCAAAGAAATATAGTAGCCCCCAGGGAGATGACAGGGTTTATTTTCCCCTAGGGGACAAGAGGTTCCCCGATAATTTGCTTTCGGAAGGCTGTTGTGCTGAAGTCGTCGTTAAGAGAGCTGAATCATGTATGCTTTTGACAGACATTTCTTGAAAATCTGGAGTTAATATTTAGTAGATCATTAATCTTAGTGTGATCTTGTTCATCAGAGTAAAGCACTTCTGAGTTTACCTATTAGAAATTTGTTAAATTCAGCAGTTTACGGATCTGTAGAAAATTTCAGGGCCGGAAAAAATGTTTACTTCTTGGTACAGTAAGTGTGTCAGAGTTCCCAACTTAGGCTTTTACATGTTTCAGTACATGTATTACAGAGCTGAATTTCCTTCCAAATGCTAAAATTTCCCTCTACATTACAAAATTTCCAAGGGAGAAGGTTCCCAAATCCCATTTAATCCCCACCATGATAGCATTACTAACTAGAAACATTTTAAACATAAAACTGGAAATTACTGTGTGTAGATCAGAAAAAGAAGGCAGTATGGAGTTTTTGAACTCAGGTATCCTAAAAAACTTCTTTACAAATTGTGTTGCTACTCATATCTGTAAGTAAATGCTACATGCTGTATAGTAGTATTAATACTGCAGTGTGTAGCTTAAAGGGATTAAGCAGTCACTCCACCTTTATTTTGAAAAATCAAAATGTTGCAAATCTCCTCTTTTTCTTCTGCAGCATTTTTACTGCATAATGGAGGACTTATGTTGCAAAATACATCATTTCAGTGACAAAAATGTTGTCACGTGTTAAATAAGAGCCCTTTGTGAATTATGATACCAGGGTATACATATTCAGTATCCGGTGACTGCATTTTTCCTTTAAAAGCATAATAAAGGCATAGTATGAAATTTGAGTCAATGGCACTGATAGCTACCTTGACGAACATCATAATGTCTCAGGACTGGAAAATTCTGAATGCTTGTTACTACTGTAGCCCAGGGGTATTCGACAGAGTTATTCAACTAGCCCGAAGGACATTTGCACTACTGTAGCCCCAAAGGCAAGCTATAGTATACCACTGTACAGTCTTTTGTGCAAACCCATGCGGCTTGATACTGTTTAACTGTCACTAGCTCAAGTGTGATTTGAACTAAACTCTGCCAGGTTAGTGGGCTTATATTTTTCGAGCCCTGTGATATCATGTACAACACCACCATGAGAAATGTCAGATGCAGGACAGTTTTAGCCAATGGTGCTATCAGCTCAGTATGTCAAGCATGTACTGTACCCGTGATGGTGGCCATGTAACTGATGGTGGCCATGTAACCTTCATTCAGACAGGTACAATCCTATTGTGTTTTATAGGGTAGAAAGTGAACGGCACGGCAAGGCATGGTGTGAATACAGCTGGTAAATGGTCTAGTCATTGCAGTGCATTTTGTAGGAGGCTGTCAAACAGAATAGCACCAACACACATTGTTGTAAGCAAAAAACACTGTGACACTACACCAGGAACTGTTTGTGTGTTATTGAGGAAGTGGTATACCAACCCCCTTTCCCATTTGAATAAAAACAACTTTTCTAATAGTTTAAACCTTGGAGAGGTGTTTTTAATAGCTATTCTAAGATTTGAAGTCATTTGAAAACTAGAGCAAGTATTAACTGTTGTTTGTTATTTCAGTTAGTACCCTGGAAGTGTATAAGTACTGTGAAGAACACATATGTAGCTATTTACATTAATGTACCAGGGTCAAAAGGCATGTTTTCTTTGATGAAAAGTAACATTTAAAAGTAGAAAAGCTACATACAGTATTTGGCATAGTCTTGCCATTCCCCTTGTCTTATTTATATTTATTTTATTTTTCTAATTTATTTATTTGTGTGTGTGTTATGGTTAGTATTGTGCTTCGCAAATGTGTTAGTGTTAAACAGTAGTATTGATAACACAAGAAGGTATGTGCAGATACCAGTCAGGGAATTGCTTATGTGTACAGTATCTCATACCCCAGCCATTTAAAATCTGATCATAGTGCTAAACAAATGCAGAAAAGCAAAACTGTTCGGCAGATTTTGTGCATGTAACTGGAGGGGTTTTGGCTGATTGTTTGAAACAGAAATCAATATACCTCAAAGGTGCTGTGTATGTCTGGGTGAAGGATTAAATGCAGTGAAATGTTTATAAAGGAGCTAGAGTACAGGTAGCATAATTGCAAAATGTAAGGATGTGCCCACACTAGGGGGTGCCAGGTAGTGACACCCGTCACTCATTTGAAAATAGCTTAATTTACCTGCACTATTTTTCATCTTTTCCAACTTTTTAGAGTAAATCTCTCTAATATCACTTGTTCAGATCACACAAACATCCTCCTGTACTCTTCTGCATTAAGGGAGCCTTAAAAATTTTTGCGAAATATGGGAGCACTCCCCAGTGTTCTCCACTATCTGTTTTGTTAGGGTGCTGCACCCAGACAAAATAAAAAAAAGTAGGGCCACCCGAATAGAAATTATTTATTCAAAACCCTAAAACTGAGCAAAAGGCAATAATTTCAGTGTGAATATTGAGTTATACATGTATTGATCAGAAATGCACTAGTCATGAAAGAAGGCCATAATTAAATTTGTCATCT
Source organism: Actinopyga echinites (assembly GCA_010015985.2). NCBI lineage: Eukaryota > Metazoa > Echinodermata > Holothuroidea > Aspidochirotida > Holothuriidae > Actinopyga > Actinopyga echinites. The sequence goes on from JAAAJZ020253009.1 coordinate 10,366, forward strand.
GTTTTAGCAGAGACCACTGTTGACCTTTAACTATTGGAACACCCAGGACTAAAATTAAATCAGTGGAGAACACTGCTCCCTATTCTGCCCTTTCATTACCCCTCTCCGGATTGTTTCAGATATACCTGGAACTCAAGGTGAAATAGACACATTGAAAATGTGAGCAATGGAAAATAAAGTGCCATGATTTTATTTCATTCAACTATTTTCGTCGTTGTTTGTTCTGTTGGAGTGATAAATTTTACCTTATATTAAATTATTAGAATTGGCTGGTATTTTCCATGCTGGTATCAGTAGACAATCCTAAAATGCTCGCATTACCCAGCTGATAATACTACCCTACTAGGCCTGTCTACTGTACAGAGCTCATTGAATATACACCATTTTAAGGTCCCAGTATTTTACCTTGTGTTTTAATGAAGTAACATTTTGTGGTGCTCCCTGTACCAGTAAAAAAACACAAATGTGTGAAACTAATATTCCCCAACATTGTGCCTTTGATTTTAATGTTATGTTAGTATTTGACCTATATCTGGAGATCTTCATCAGTGGCATGTATAAAGTACATAGTTTATATACTGTAGTACACAGGACAGTGGTAGCAGGGAATTACTTAGTGTTCAAAGTTTGCATAGCAGTTTTTAGTTTCTTTTGAGTTCTTAAGGTTGAACATCGGTTGGAAACATGGCTTACCACAAAAAAAAAAAAAAAAAAAAACAGTGCTAGGCAAGTTAACACTTGGGTAGCACTTTCACCAGTGTGCAGCAAAATGTGATGTGATACTAGATAAATTATTCCCTTGGTAGCATTGTTTTGTGAACAGTACATACATAATTTCTAAAATATTGCTATCAGACAGGATTGGTTGATACTGAGAATTGAAAACTGCGATTAATTATGGATAAAATAGGTTCATGTGGGTGATACCATAGGCACAGGGAACTTGGCTGGGGACTGCAACCCCTCCCCTTCAGACGGAAAACTTGTTCGTCTGTTCACTCCTCCTTTTACCTCCTACTGTAGGTTATGCCTAACGCACATGCACACAAAATACACAAAACAAGAAACACATAACGGGAAACAGGAAATGACGTCCATGTCCATTGGACAAAAACAAAAAACACTGTTTGCAAAACACGGAACATCTTTGTTTTGTGACACAACCTTTTTCTGTTTTTGTCCTATACACTATCGTCTTTTCGCATTTCGGATTTTTTGTTTTACGTTTCGTGTTTTTTACTTATGTGTGTTGGGCTATACTCCCTTACTTGCCTGCCACTGGGATACAAGTACTGGAAGGGGAATTGGGATATAAGCAGGAGGTTCATATTAGAGCGCAGAGACTCTGAAAGCAGGTGAGACTTGGTGATTCTATGGGTTAAAACTCAGCCTTTTAGGCAAACTTGTGGTCAACAGATTATCAGAATTTGGGGTAAAAATGCTCAGCCTCCCCCTAACTCATGTGAAAGTAGCCCTGTGTGCTATATGACCCTAGTGCTACACTAATTATCATCATTATTATTATTCTTTTTGCAGCCTCACAACCAAACGCTAACCACGCGAAAAAGAAAAGGAAGAAGCAGAGTAAAGGGCTCCTGAAGTCCTTCTTGTGTTGTCTCAGTGCTCCAGGACATCAGAGTCTCTCTACCACCGAACCAAATGATTTTGTGCCACCGGTAAGTGGGATTTCAAGCCAGAACTGTATCTCTAGAAAATGTGTGGATATTGAAATGTGAGATGATTGGTGTATGTGGGATGGAGGTTATGGTGGGTATACGGAGGAAGAGGATGGGAAGTGGATGTTTCGGTAAGGGTTAGGTTAGGTTAGATGGAGTTTTACGGCCCAGTTTCCAACCGGGAGTTGAGAAAGTGGGAAATTTAATTCATGTATGGAATTGGTCAGCCATCTTGGTCTTTTTGTGACCAGGGTCATGCGACTAGTATAGAAATATTTTTGGTCCACAAATGTAATGGATATTCACAAAGTTTTAAGCACTTACAGCTGAGTTAAGTAAGAAGCATGTTTGTTTACAGAGCACACAGTTGAAGGTGTCTCACAGTGTCTGTCAGCTGTTGGCGCCAGCAGCCATATGGTCAGGGACCAGGATCTGATGTGTGGCAGACCAAATCCATACTTACATACACTTCCGTGTCGAATTAGAATGAATTAATTGCAGTGCACAATATTCACCTTTACAGTAATCCATTACATTTTAAAGCTTGAAATATCATTTTTATTGATTCATTCAGCACACGTACCACCGTAAAAAATGCATTTGTTGTGTGTGGGGTAGGAGGTACAAATGTTTGAACAAGTAGGCTAGCCAGTAATATCTTCAGGAGCACCACATAGTACTGTACCTAGCTAGGTCTTTGCAATGTTTTTTTCCTATTTATAATATAACCCACAAAACTGAATTTGAAACCCATCATTTTAATATCATGGGCGCAGTGGGCATCGGGAGAGATTTACCAAAAATTCCTTGGATTAAGCGTCAGAGTTGTAAGCAAGT
>JAAAJZ020254117.1:0-12873 GCA_010015985.2 Actinopyga echinites
ACAATGGCAAAAGTGATGTTTTTTTTTTTTTTTTGCTGATTTATGGTATCAAGAGCCCATCGGGCTGGTATTTATGCACATCAGAAAATAGAAATTTTACTAGCTTTCACGTGACCTCTTGTGTGGTGATGCAAAAGCTTCCAAAAAGAACCTAGTCATAGCTCCCTTAAACTGAAACTGGTTAAAATGGCGAACATTGTTGACGCCATCGTGGATTTGGAAAAGGACTGTAACAAATTTTTGACAGAACACCTCTGGGACAATGTTTGCCGTTTTGAAAATTACTGAAAATGTTAGTGTACTTAGAATCTACTGAGAGCACAGAATGAGTGCTATTTTGTGCTTTCAGATCATGGCTTACACTTTGGTTTATCATTCAATTTATTGGTAAAACCTGTGTTGTTCTGTTCTCACAGTTTCGAACAAATGTTAATTTGTTACTTTTTTGACAGACGCTTGTCTAACATCAGCATAGAAGACATTCCTGATCACCTGTTTGAATCGATGCACCTACTCAGAGAACTGTAAGCCTAACCTTTCTTTAAAAAAAAAAAAGTCTCTGAAAGTCTTAAAAAAGTAGGGTTCTAGACAGAAATGTAAATTTTATTTATTTTTTTTTAAGTTATCATGTGCACGTGAGTAACAAAAATCATTTTGTGAGGATGGAGGAATAAAATTTTCCAGCATTAACCACAGTGATCACCTCCATGTTTTTCATTTTTTCCATTACCACAGAGACCTTGGGAATAACTTTCTTTCAGAAATCCGTTCACCTCACTTTGCCAACTCAGGAAAAATGGAGCTTTTGTAAGACTATCTGCATTCAAACATTAGGCCATTTGGACGGCCATTGACTATTTTCTGGATGATTTTTATTACAGATGAAATATTTTTGTTTTGCTTGCTAGTGGAGAACGGCACCGTTCGCTGCTCTCTTATTATATTTTTGTACAGAGTGCTACCATAAAATCCTTTACTTAGCTTTTTTCCATTCCAAGCTAAAGGCATTCTTAAAATGTCAGTGAATGAAACTTGTTTGAGTGAAGCTGTAGTTCCTCTCTTTATAGTAACAAAGAACTCAAATAGTACAAATCATTATTAAATGACGATAGGTAAGGTCTAACTTAAAACTCGTTTGGTGGTTTTGTTTACCTACAGAAAATGAAGAAATAATAAAGCAGTACAAGTATTGAAATTTTTCACTTTTTCATATAGAGTAAGTCTTCCATACCACCTACGGAACAAAAACCAAAAGGCAATCTAACAATTACAGTAGGTTTTTTTTTTTGCCAGACATAGAGCCTAGAATTAAGAAATCAATTTTTAACTAATGATGTATGTAACCGAGCACTTGAACATTCACACAAGTAGTCTTAGCACTAAAGTATGAGCCAGAGTGACATATATAAGAATATTTCACTTTCATTGCAGCAGTTGACTGCTATTCCATGTTTCATAAACTTTGAAATAATTGCAAGAGTATTTTTGGAAGTCATGATGACCTCTATCATTGCCGCTGTAAAGAAGTTCTACACTTGTACAATGAGATGAAGAATATCCCTATTCATGCCCACCAGACCATCACTCAATGTTATTTAGTATTTCATGCATTTCTAGAAGATGACAAAATCGCGCAGGGTATACTAGATCGAAGGTCTGCTAGACCGAAGATTGGCTACTCCTAACCTGAATTTTAAGCCTATCCTAACCTTTACCCTAAACCTAACATCAACCCCTGACCAAATTTAACCCTAATTGTAACCTTACATTATCCTAACCCAACTTTTATCCTATCCCAAAGTAAATGTTCCATGTAACAAACTTTTTTCTAGTGGATCTTTAGTCTAGAGGGACTCCGCCAAAATCATCACATGAAGTTTCTTCTTTTTCAGGAAAGAAACATTCAAGACAGGCTTTTAGTAAAGTAACAAAAAATCCTTCACTAACCTTCATTTTATCAATATCATCAGCTTCATTCTTCTGCTTCCTTTTACCCTGAGAATGAAAAGAATCACTAACTTGAAAAAAATTTTAATTTCTCTTTAAGACTGCTGCAATTTCAAGAGCACAATTTTATGTACAATTCATATCAAAGTAACCCCTCAATGCACAGTGACTTATATTCTATGTACAGTGAGTTCAACGTGCAAACTAAACAAAAGGACAACATTTCACCCTTAAGATTATTTCAATATCCAGACAACAATTTAACGATGGAGTTATATCTGCATAACCTCCTCACAGGACATTCACTAAATATCATACATGCAATGACCTTCATGTTCATAGACAAACTTTTTGGCAAAAACTTTGGCCACTTTCATGATGTCTTACGTTCGCCAACTACACTTAACCTTAACCCATAAGTATTTCACTGGACATTCAATTAACCTATTGCAATAAATTCACTGAACACACCACTAAAAATTCTAAAGGAAGTCACAGTAATCTGATTTAATAGATAAGTAAACAATGTAAAATAACTTGATACAGTTGTATTGTTTACAGCATATCTTTGGTTACCTAGTTGTCACATGACCTAACAGATATGTGAACAATATTTACTACTTAGTAGGGACTCTTCTGTTAAAATCAAATTTACACATTCACTATGACTGTTGCAAACGATGCTGTTTGTTTCTGACTGTGGGACACTTAACTATATTTTCAAGTTGCAACTACAGTACAAACATGCAAAATACCTTTAAGGTATGGTAAGATATAGTAATGTACTACCCTCATTGTGCAAAAAAGAAACATTGTATTTCACTCTATGCGCACCAGATGTGAGAAACTCAGACTAAACTTCAAGGCAAAATTTTATACCTCAAGTTTGGCTTTAAACTCCACATTAACACAGCCTGCAATGCGTATTCAAATAACTGGTAACATCTGTTATACAAATGGGTGTGTGGATATAAGTCCATTTAATAATGTTACATGAATTTAATCCCCAAATTCTACTACATGACTTACTTTTCCCATAGATCCTTGAGAGGAGAGGGTACTTGTGTTGGAGTCTGAGCTGGCAGTGGAGCGTAGTGATGAGGTCGAGTTAATGGTACTGGACTGTAGCAAACAGTGAGAAATGACATGAAAGAAATGTTCTTTTGAAAGTAAACAAATACAGATGGAATACAGATGATGTGTCAAGGTTCAGGAAACTCTAAAATTCAAGCTATGAGACAGTTGCTTTATGATGCTAAGCAACCACGGATGTCGGAGAAGCTCGAAAGGGCTTTTAAATTACAACTTGAATTTGGGTGGCTTCCAACTCAACATTTTAGATCAAATTTGGAATCTTTTCAAATTCCAAAGTAATTTCAGATGGGAAAACCGTAGACAGTTCCTGGATGATAACCCACCTTACTAAAACCAGGGATTGCACCAGAAACCTCCCAGTTGCTAAGCCCCCTTGCTTCAAGTGCCACTGCCTTTATCCACTCTGCCATGGCACCAGTTTTAGGTGGTGTCCCCCAGTATCAAGTACGGTACCTATCATACAGCAGCCCCTGGACTACTAATCCCCTTGCACTTTCCTTCACTCCGACTTCTCCTTGCGCCTTCCCCTCCACCCCAAAATATCTGGCTGCCCCAGAAGGGGACAAGGCCAGCTAGTTCCCAAACTGATGTTTCATGTCACTGTTGTGTGTCAACAATCATGACAAAATGCTGGCACTACGGATGTGTATGAGTCTGCTTTCATCTGATCTACATCCAGATATTGCTGCTGATGGATACAAAGAATATTTGGAACTTTTACCAAACTTCTCTCCCATGAAAAGATATGTTGAGGCTACCTTACACAAACATATGTTTACAACTTTTGGAAACACCCTCAAATTTGAAGAAAACTGTAAATGATGATTTTGTCATCTTCAAAACTCTTGAATGCAAAAAATGCATTGAATTTGGCCACTCTTTCAATAAGTAAATATTTGAAAACAATTGTGATACTCTTTCTGTTCAAACTGTATCTTCTCCATGAAAAATACTGGTTTTCATGAAAACACAAAATACACAGAAAAGAAGCAACTACATGGATTACTAACAAAACAATCACTATGTATACACAAAACAGACTTGTATTTATGATCACAACACATTACTACATACAAAGAATAAAACACAAAGCAGACAAATGTTGCCCCTCAAAAAAAACCTGTTTCAACCCATCCCTGTGATCACACAGGATTCTACATGAAACACTAAAGATATCACAGGTTTTTGTGGATGAAACGTGTGATAGGCTGGTAGTTTTGGAACATGCTCTGCGTAATAGCACAGGATGTGCCAAAGGATCCTTTGTTAACAGTGGCTTATTTGCCACATTTTTACATGCAAAGCTGCGGCGAATCATGGTAGTATCGTAACTTGCCAACCTGCATCAACGTCCAGTGAAAACACACTTTTTATACAAATACCTGTGGTTATCTATGACTGACACATGTAATTTCATGTGGATTTGGAAAAATTGACACAAGTTTTTTATGTGAAGGTGGGATCTCTCTTGGCACATACAAGGGGTAGTACAGGCATTCAGACATTTCGAAAACAGGTCATAGATTTATCATAGGCTAATGAAAACTAAATGAAAGAGGCTTGAGGCTGTCCCAGTGCAACCTAATGTTTACACACTGAATAATCTAAGAACTGCATAATGGGTACTCATTTTAGCTTTCACGCACTTTCAAATTCTCCTGTAATGATGCCACAAAGGAACAAAGAAAAAGAACCACTTGCTTCAAAGAGTTCTTACCTTGTTAGATCTCATAGTACTGACGCTATCGTCCTCCTCATGTGTCAAGGCTGTAAAAAAATAAATCAATGTATCTGGCCACTTATTAATGGGGAAACTTAAAACTATTCTATTATGATCTTTGAAAACCTTGCAAGAAATACCAAACTTCAAAGCTTTTGCCAAAGATCAGTCCAGGAGTCTTTTGGACTCCCCTCAACCCCTTCATTACACCCTGGAATACTGGATTGCTGCAAACTTTGGGGTATTTCTAAGTATTTTGCTAGCATTCACCACTGCAAGCTCTCTGAAAATCTTTCTTACGCTGATGCTTTTAATTTTAAATTCCGTTTTCTACTCGACGTTGAATATTACATCTTAAAAAAGGAAAACGAGGCACAAGAACTGCATTTCAAAGAATATTTCCATTTATCTGTAGCTATTGTAATTATGCAAGCGTTACGACGCATAAGAGTAACATATTGATGTAACATTTAGAAAGAAACCTAATTAAATTTTGTATCATATATCTCAACACCAGTATTTGTTGGAAACTGAAATGGTAAAAAAAAATTATCTACCACTTGGAATCCCTGAGCTCAGCAGTAAATTAAAATTGTAACATGATAGCTTCCCAAAAGGCAACCTTAAAGTTCCTCAAAAGTGAACTTTGACCTATGAGTGGCCTCCCTAAGAGCATTCAACTATTAGAATTATTGTTCCTGGGCTATTGTTGTTACTTTGGTGGCTGACGTTTGCCTAATTATTTCTCAGACATCTAGAAAATGCTCTCACATGTCCACAGCCCATGCTACCTACCCTTGTGTCACTCAATGGTAATAGTTTCCTATAGCCCTTAAGACCCTCTAATTGGCTGGTTTAATTCCAGTAACAATGAATATTCATATTATTTATATTAGTAGATCCATGCAACTGTCAGGCAGTCAAGGCCTGGCACCCTATGGACTGTATGCATGTGACGTCACATAACAGAAAAATCACACCCTCTATGAGGTAAGCGTGTAGTGCTACGACTTACACCAACACAATATACAGACAGCTGATTTGTAGAGCAGTAGGATACACGTGTAAGTCTACTTTGTGCGCATGGGAAGTCTACCTCGTGGGAACAGCATGCTTCACTGTTTGCCCTCGAGAATAACGTGTGACGTCAATGCATAAGGTCTATTATTATGACTCGAGGTAATAGCCAACAGACAGCTCCTTGTTTGAAAGGGTAGCACTCGTGATGTAGACATCGTAGACAAAGTGAATCACCACACCCTTTGTAAATATTTTGAATCAAGATGGGGGGTTGGCCAACAAAAATTACACTTTAGTTCATTTTCTGACAAGAACCATTGAATAAGTCACTATGAGTCAGAGGAAACCTCTCATTGGTTTTGTATATGGGAATGGTTGGTGCCATGTCACCTCAGGCCCTGTGTCCATTGCTACTGACACTTGCAGCTAACCACCTATACTGAGGTATGGCAGGAAGTGTGCATTCCAGAATGAACACATTACTTACTTCCATTATCAGCTATAACATCTTTGGCCCCAAACAGTGGTGCCATGGCAGCCTCACATAGAGACCCCAGTGACCTACCATTTCCATGTTCATAGAGAGCACAAAGTTAACCCTCATCTTAATGATCCCATAATATCATCTCATATGGTTCCTATAATGGGCCTTCGCTATTTGACGTTATAACCAGTTGTTTCAAGTGCAGTGCCATTTCTTTCTCCACTGTAAAATGATACCAATTGTGTGGAAAACACTTGAAATCCTGTGTGCAGAAAAAACTGCCCCCTCACACTATTAAAAGTTAATAATTATTCAGAACCATGAGTTTTTACCTCTGGGAGATTCTTCCGTAGATGGTTCCTGGTCAACATTGTGTCTCGGAAAAAAGAAAGCCATCATTTTCTTGAAGAACCTGTACGTTAGCTGAATGGTGAGAGGAACCACGCTCAGCTCAAACTTCTCTGTCACTGAAATGCCACCAACTGCAGGCATGAGAGAGAAAAAATAATAGCAATGCCAATCATAACAACAACAACACAAAGAACAATTAATTTAATGGAGGTCTATCTTTGGAAATCATACCATCAAACATTGTTCATGCTAATTATTAGTCTGATTAGTGGAACAACCAGAATACACTAGTTTTTAACAGAAATGTTGCAAGAGAGATCCTTTATACTCTTTTACTGGGTGGATGAAAATGACCCTGGGTCAAGTTTATGATGGCGCAAGGTCACTGACTGGTAAGCTGCATGACTGCCTTCTTCCACTTGTATGAGCAAATTTCCTGGCTAGTAAACCTCAGCCCATCAAGAACTTGACCTAGGGTCAGTTGCATCAATCCAGTTAAAGAGCAAGGATCTTGCCTTCAACATTGGTGATACAACCAGAGTGTTCTTCTTGATTTGACTAATTATCTTCTTATGGCTGAATATTCCCAAAGGAATGACAGTTTACATAGTATTGTTCAAGCTTAAACTTGCAATTTAACAAACAAGTTAAAAATCAAAAGAGAAATCCAGAAAGAAGAAAAATCCATAAAAGAAAAGAACCATACTACACACTCATATTCAAACCAGTGATATGACCAAGTGGATAAAGGCAGAGAAATTTGAAGTGAGGAGGTTTAGCTACCAGGAGGTTCAGGGTTTCATCCCGGACCGGGTCACAGTTAGGTGGGTTTTCATCTGGGAGCAATCTACGGTTTTCCCATCTGAAATGACTTCTAAACTGAAAAGATTCCAAATTTGATCTAAAATGTTGAGTTGGAAGCCACCTGATGTGAAGCTGTAATTTAAAAGCCCTGTACGGCTTTTCCCACATCCATGGTCACCTAGCATTGTAAAGGACTGCCTTACTGCTCAAGTACTGTATGAACCTCACATGTCTCATATAATTAAAACACTTCTGAAGTTCTTTCTACAGATTTCACAACACTGACATGATCTTGAAGAAAATGTTGTAAACCAACTACTTGACCAAGTTATTTTACATACATTCAAAGGAAATTAAACTTAAGTTTACCAACCTGGTGGACGTCCTCTTGTTATAACCCTTAAAACAACCTGGTTTCCGCTTGGATCCTGAGGCCTTAAAACTTCCTGTTGCGGAAAAAGTATTTCTAGATGTATAAAATTGTAAACTTTTGAGTGATTTTACTTCCTTAACACAAAGCTTTATCATAAAATTTGTAAATTACTGCACATCTTAAATAACAAATTCTAGAAACTTTGTTATTTTGAGGGAATGTTCTGCAGTATTTATCAAAACCCATGTACCCTTGTAACTTTGATCTTAACTTTCTGCATCAAGTAGAGACCTGACATCAAGGAGAAATAACTATTTTGCAATGGTTATGCTCTTTTGAAACAAGTACCATTGCATAATTAGGTAACTTCCTTCCTTCCTTCCTTCCTTCCAATAGGTTGGAAACTGGGCCGTAAAACTCCATCTAACCTAACCTAACCTTCCTTTTAACTGCAAAAGAAACCTCCCTAGGTATAGAAAACTTTAAAACAACTGGCAGTGATGATTCCTCTTCACCAAGATAATCTTTTGGGAATACTAACTTCTCAGTTTTACTTTTCTTCAAGTAGGTACTACTAGTCCCTTGCCAATGAACTTTTCAACATTTGGATAAGACAGTAATATGATAGGTTATCAGGAGTCAGACATAGGTGCAGTGTTCATGCCAGCAAAATGTATGACGTCGTCATGGACTTCGGGACTTGAGAACATATTTTGTTCTTATGAAAAAATCAACATGGAACATTGTTTTTTTTTTTTATTTCTAAGATATTCCAACTCCTCACATGGTGTTTCCAATTTTTTTTATTTCTAAGATATTCTAACTCCTCACAAGGTGTTTCCAACTTGTCACTGACGACGTCTAGAGGGCTGGAAAAACGGTGTCAGAAACATCCTTTTGTTTATAGAAGCTTCCATGCAGTAAATGAAATCAAAGAAAGGTCACACATACTAACAACCTCTTGGCAAGTAAAAACTATTGATAGATCAGAAGTCAATGTTTACAACAAGTACAGAACTTTGAGACAGCTTTCATCACTTGCAGTGCTAGGCAAGTAACATCCTAGTGACACTAAAGAGCTGAGGTAGGCTTAGTACAAATGATCATATATTAGTCCATGAGTAATGTACAATGATGTTCATATATATACAAATGTATGATCTGTGCAAGGGCGTAGCACTCATACTGTCACAAAACATCCTCACCAAAATAGGGACAAAGAGTATGGTTTGATGTCCAAGCTAGTAAAATGTTACTGAACCTTAGTTTTAAGAATCCTTTAAATTCATGATGCAGTTTTCATACAACACAGATAGGGCTGTCATTAGCATTTATTGCAATTATTCAATGCTCTCCTGGTAAAATAAATAGCTCTCCTGGTCATATGCACACATTCAGTTTCTCTCTCCTCAGGGTGACCAGGAGAGTTGCTCCCCTGGACATTTGTATAACATCTAACAATACTTCCTGATGTGGTTATCCTGCATGAGAGGAAGTATGATACTCAAAAGTGTTAGTATCTAACAGGAGACAGGTTTGAGACCTGTACTGCATCCAGGAATGAAGCTATATAACAAAACTGCAAAGTGTCCACCCATTTTCTGAGGAGAGCAGTTTTGTCTTGGAAGGTGACTTTAAACAGTGTGTTGCATGATTTTAAGGAGGGTAACTTACTGCTCTTCTGGGACTATTTTTGTAAAATTAAAGAGAGCAACTGCATCAATTCTCCTTATAAATGAAGGTCTGGTGTAGCAGTTTTTCTGGTTAAAATGCCCTTAACTACAATTACCTTCAGTGGTGTGGCTCGTCAGTGTGCTGTAAGTTCATAACGTAAAGATACTTGGACAAATTGTGTCTTGAAAGTTCATGACAATGTCATGGAAGTTAAGTTTTGTCAGAATTCTGAAGAAAATGTTTTGAACATGTCAGTTCCACCTTTTGACGTAACTATGACACATGTATGTTTTGTCAGGAGAAATTATAGGCATTGGCTGGACTTTTTCCAGCAAAAGTGGTCAGTGCACTCTGGAAAAATTATTAGAAGCAAAAACAGGTTGCTATGGATGCAGAATAACCTGTACAGGCATTTTTGTTTTCCCTAAACACCCTTGCCTGTTGTCATATCATTGGTGGCAGTTAAGTTTCAATTAAAGGCAGGTGGTTTGTGGGTTAGTGTGAAGAGTCTATCATTTCTGGAAACTCATCACTCTTTTGTAAAAGTTTTAAGGTTTGTAGTCAAAATTCATTTTTGCATAAAACATGTGTGTACTCATGCTGTGGGATCTTTTGGTATAAGCGAGTTCGAAGATAACACAAGGAGAAGTATATGCACAATAGATCAAAAGCTCAAACTGCAACACTTTCTTGTGTTTAACCATCGACCATGACATAGGCCTAAACTATATGTGGCTTTGTGTTTACAGTGGATAGATATAGGCTACATAAATTGCAGTGATGATAGCAACACAAGCACCGATAGTTTTTATCCTTAAATTCTACTTCATCTGTCTTCACAGTCGTCTCAGAGTTTGCTTAAGATGGAGAGTTGTTATCAATCAATGATATTCGACTCTGAAATATTTCTCAGTTGAAAAATTCCTTGCACAATGGGGTCTAAAACAGCCAGAGAGTTAGCCAAACTGGTCTACCTTAATGCAAGGCCTATATGCCTTATTACTAGACTGTGGTACTTGAATCTGTGTGCTTATTTAGCAATAAGCAGCATGTAGTATCCACTCAAAATGTACCATTGAACACTTAGGAAAAAAATTCCAGTGAAATAAATCGTCCTTCATATGAAGAAGTACCTGAGATTTAGTTCTCACAAAAGCAGAAACGTAATCTGACTTGTTTAAGGCAAAGTCATCCTTATTCCTTACCTTCACCATTACCACAGCTTGCGTGAGTCTTATCTGGCAGCATTGTGAGGGTCAACTTGACTGGGACTAGTGAACATGTGTTACAGATGTATGCATTGTGTATGTAAGGCCACCGATCCCTTCTGTAAATACGGTTGTTTACGGACAATATCTCAATCTGCAAAATGCTATACAGTAGGCTGACTCACTGTGATGGTTGCAAAGTAAGCTAATGCTAAAATTTGGATAAAAACGCATTTATATCAATTGTTAATATTTTTTAGGTGAAAGATGTATACATTGCAGCATTACATTAAACATGTACAATGATATTTTTGAAGAGAGTTTTGTCCCACGTGTGATTCTTTTTCTCGCAATTTCTACTCATGTTGATCTCCCTCCGTACACTTTTAACATGAATTTTATCAGGACGTACACATGTCCTACTTCCGTTGTTAGTTGACCTAACAGGAAGGTCACTAATGCAGGTGCAGCTACTATCTTCGAACTGGCTTATTGCTGTCTCATGGTATTTCATTCCCCAATTTTGAGAGGTGCTTCAAACCTCCTATTTAAAAGGGTTTGTCCTATAAGCAAATCCTCTGGATAAACAAGATTTCATAAACAGTGAAAAAACATTATTTGATTTTAAAGATTGGATAAATTTTTAGGACTTGAAATAAGTCTAAACTGTCATGAAACTGGTGATGTATGGAGAAATTGCTAGGTACTGCTTCGCTTAATACTTGATCAGTGTTGTCACTGATAGAATACAAAGTTCGCAGGTTGTCTCTTTCCTCAAAATTTAAATTATGAAAGACAGAGTTAAAACTTTCTCCACAATGGTGATAAGATCGAAGGAAATTGTTACCAATTATAGAAAAATGTTGTAGAAAATGCCTAATTGTTATTGTGTCTGTGAATTGATCATGATAACTACAGTTTGTCATCTTTTATATCACAGCTACAAAAAAGTTCTGTTTTCTTTTTTATAAAACATTCTTGTACTCAAAAATTGTCACTTTCAAATTAATAAGTTATTAAATTATTTTAAAAAATTTGCTGAAAGAAAACTATCATTTTAGTGTATTTAAAAAAATGCATCAAAAGAAGATCAATTTTACAATTTTGATAATTTCTCTTTTCAGGATGACATTCAACTCCTCTATTGCACTAAATTGGAGAATGGCTCAGAGGAATTACTATGCAGAGGTGACCAGATTGTGCCCAATACAGAAATAGTAATACAAGTATATTATGTGTTATTTTATATGTTAACAATTGTTGTTAAAGTTTTCACTTTTCCTGATTACCAATACATGCAGTTAATAGTCAAAAAATAAATTCTTTCCTTGAGGCTGCTCAACCATGCAATGAGAAGAATGCAGATTGTATGTATTTTAGTGTCAAAATGTCAAGTTGTTATTAGCACAGACATTTACCATTGCTCAGGTACTAGTAAGGTTGACCCAGTAAGAAATGGTATTATGGTCTTGTGACAGTGATAGGGAATAATTTGGTTTGCAAATTATGCATAGCAGTTTGAGTTTTTGTTGGGGTTTTAATGGTTAAATGGTGGGGAAATGTAGGTTTTATACACACACGAAACTGCTAAGCAAGTTTGTACTTGCGTAGCAATTTGACCATATTATGTAGCAAAACATGATAGGATATCTGATAAATTATTCCCTGAGCAAACAGGGTTGTAAGTGGATCAATTTTAGTTGCAGGCTTCAAGTTCACAGTTCAAATCCAACATGACCATGGTATACTCTTGATTTAGTGGCCCTACACTGATATTTTGCATAAAACTTGAAAAATACCACAGAGTTATAGATTTTTCTTTAATAATTCTTTGAAGATTGTTACAGCCTTCATTTTCACTGTTTTCTGGTGAAATGAGTCCTGGATTGCATTGGGCAGTGTAGGATATCACATGGCAGTGCCAGGACAAAAAAAGCTTTACTCAGTACAGTCACTGCTGAGGGTTGATTACCTGTACAAGCACTGTGTGTGGGGGGGGGGGGAGGGTGCCTGCCTTGCACCACCCACCATAGCTGTAAGTTTCCCTAACAGCACATACTGTTTGTGTTCCCAGGTTATGGGAGGATCCACATTTAAGGGGGCAGGGGAGCCATGGTCCCCCACTTTCATGACTTGCCCAGAATTATCTTCCCTCCCCCTTTTACCCTTCTTTGTCATTGCTATGGCAGTTAAGCTG